>CATIWR010527005.1:0-23746 GCA_949677035.1 Omphalea diandra | reverse complement strand
CCCCCCCCCCCCCCCCCCCCCCCCCCCCCCCCCCCCCCCCCCCCCCCCCCCCCCCCCCCCCCCCCCCGGTTTAATTGGTGTATAAAAATTAAAACAAGACGATAGGAAAAAGAATAAGTAGAAAGAAGACACAAGATTTATAGTGGTTACGGTATAATTAACCCTACGTCCACTCTCCAATTCTCAGCTATTGGGTGTCCTACTATTTACCAATGATGTTTTTAAGCTCACACCAAACTTGTACATTTATGTTTTGAAGGCTCACATAAGAACCTTTACACATGTGTTTTTGAGACTCACACAACAATCTTTACACTTATGTTTTTACAAGCTCACACAATAACCTCTTTTAGTGTTTTAACTAGCTCACACTACAACCATTACAAATGGTGTTTATGCTCACACCAAATAATGTCTAAAAGAATAGAAAAGATTGAGTAGCAAAATTACAAGAGTTTGGTTACAAAATTATTAATTCTCTTACATTTACATATGTTTGGTAAGGTATTTATAGCCTCTACCCACCAAAAAGACATAACAATAAAATTGGTATAAAATCTTCAAAGTATGCTAGACAGATTTTTGCATTAATGTTTGACAGTCTTAATTCGCGGTCGCTACTACTCGTTAGCGGTCGTAAAATCCAAATTCCATATGGAAAACTCTGTTTGTGTCTAACGGCTAGTCCACTTAGCAGCTTCTCATTGGTTACCAGGAAAATATAGCCGTTGCCTTTCATCTGTTCACAAAAGTAGCATTCGTAATTTTTCTTATACAGGATGCGACTTATGAAGCAAATTCCTCTGTAAAAAATGATCATCTTATTCTTCAAGATTCATGGTCGCTGCTCATAAGTTGCCATCATGATTTTTGACTTCCAACAGTCACCTGAGACACTTGTTATGCTCTGGTTGTGGACTTGGTTCCCTCGTAAGGCTATTTGAAATTCGCAGTCACGATTCTGATGCGACACAGATCGCGAAACAACCTGTCACTTTTGGACTCCATCTTTTGGACGAGTCGCGATCGAGAATGACTCCATGATTTTGCCTGTCTGATTTCTAGCAAGACTTCACATGGATCGCGATCGCGAATATGAGATTGCGGTCACAATTTAGAAGTCAACTTGGAGTTTAAAAGCTTCATTCAACTTTGCTTGAAGATCCTTCAAATTTTTGTAAAGCAATACTTAAATGAACCATTAATAATGATCAATCTCTTTTTTCAAGATCAAAAGAGTTCTTAGACTTAGGATTGATCCTCCTAGTCCAACAATCTCCCCCTTTTTGATTTTGATAACTTAGATTGCCAAAGTTCAAAGATAGATGCAGAAATGTGAAGTTAAGTAAACTATAGAATCGATGAACACTTATGATGAAATTCTAAGTATAACATTTAATTAATTTAAGAGAAATGCCTTAAAAATCCTAAGGGTGATAGTATGAAGCTCCCCCTCAACTTAAGCTATGGTTGCAAGTTATTTTCACTTACTCGCCCTTAGTCTTTAAACTTAGATATTTCTTAATGTCTATCTCTCCCCCTTTGGAAAGATAAAAAAAGGGTGTGAGAGGAGAATGTGAACAAGGATAAGTATGGATTATGAGCAATCATAAGAAAGTAAACCATAAAGAAAATGTATCAATCACATAGGGCAAGTATATGCAAGAAATATGCACTTTATTTATTGACAATTATAGGATCACACATAGTTGAAAATAAATAAAAACAAACTAAAAAAAGAACTAGAAAATAAGAAAAATAGATTCCTAAGCTAGAAACTGGGAGAATCATCATCGTCTCCAAAAGTGTTTGTTGCTTGTTCTTGTGTGGCTCCCTCAGCTTCATCCCCAACCTCAACATCTTCATTGCCACCTTCATCTTGAGTGTCTTCAAACTCAGTGAAGTCTGGAAGGTGCCAAGGAGGGACTCCCAATTTTTCTTGCAAATCAACCATATCACTATAAAGATGAGAAAGGAACATAAATCTCCTTTTCATCATCCTCATCAACTTATCAAGCTTGTTGTTGATGGTTGCAAGTGAAAGTTTTGCCTTAGGCTTTAGTTGAGGAGGGATGGATAGAGCTCCTTCTTCAATAGCTAGTCTTTTTCTTTTAGAAGCTTATGAAGACTCCATTTTCTTTGCTTTTTCTGCACCTAGAGTATACAAATAGGTATCTGGATGAATAGCCTTAGCATTGATCAAGTATGTGAGGTCTAGAAAGTTTTTGGAGGGTAGAAGTTTCTTGGTGAGGAATTTCTCATTTTCCTCATCAAGTGCTCCTACAAATCTATAGATGGCAGTAATGTGGGAGGGCAAGAGAAATTGACTTTTTGGTTTTGTACTCATGTGGATCAATTGATCCACAGGGTATCGGCTAGTTTGGATTGATTTGTTTTTGACAAGGCAAAACAAAAATGCCAAGTCTTTTTGGGATACCTTCTGATTGCCATCTCCTCTTACATTGATTGAGAAGGTAATGATGCGATGAAGGATCCAAAGGGGTAAGGATTTTATGTGTTTGGCTAAGGAAAATCTTAGGTTGTGTTTGGTTTTAATCGAAACTTTCGACTAAAATTCAAAATAAATCACATCAAGTATAAAGATTATGAAGGGGATGCTTTCTCTGACTTGAAGATTAAAGAGATAAGATAGTTGGTCGAAAGTGATGTAGAAATGATTGTCAAAGGCCTGAAACACTAACACATATTGTTTTGCTCTCGAATCGGCTTTTCATCTCAATTGTATAGTGCGCATAAATTCTTGCACAACCTCTTCATAACCGGGTTCATCTCAGAAGATGAACTCGTTCCAGCCCAAATTGGAGAGGAAGGTTCGAATTTCTATATTGATACCCAAAGTTTCCAGCATAAAAGTTAAGGGTATCTTGTTTGGGAGAATAACTTTAGAAGAGTTACTTTTGCACCTATCCTTTTCTTCCTTAGTAATTCCCTTTATGAGATAGAGGGAAGGGGATGCAGAGGGCTGAGCCACTACCTTGCCCTTGTTTACTATGAAGATCTTCTTTGGAGCCATAATAAGAGATGAAGAGAGCTTGATGATTTAGAAAGATTTGAGAGAAAGAGTTAATGTTTGGAAGTGAAGTGATGAAAGTACTGTTGAAGGGTGTATTTATAACCTTTGAAGGGGTGTGAAAACGACTAGAAATGGATTAAATGAAGAGTGAAAATGGTTGGCAGTTAAATCACTTAATTGCCTAGGCGGTTACTCTAATTCGCATTCGCGAATCCATGAGTCACGACCGCGAATTCCAAAAAATGTGAGTAACGTACAAATTTTCCTCGAGAATAGGTGCCTTAATGGTTAAAATTTTGAAAAACAAAACAAAATTTGCAGTGGAGCGAAAATTTCGCGATCGTGAAATTTATACTCCACCGAGAATTTTGTTCTATTTTTAAAAACTGTGAATTGATGTTTAACAGCTAGGTGAAATTGACCCGTAATTTGTGATCGTGAATCAAGGATAATGACCTCGAATTAAGAGTCATTAATAAAAGATAGTTGAATTTTAAAAAACATTATGATCCACTTAACTCTATCATCCACTAATATTATAAATCAACAAATATCAATGCACATAGTAATATATCACATAAGATAAAAAAATTTTCACTTTAAGGATCTTCCATCAAGCATTCCTAATTATCTTTTAATGAAGTTCAACCTTTCTTCATTTAGACGTTTAGTGAAAATATCTGCAAGTTGATGATTTGTATCAATAAATTCTAATACAACCTCACTTTTTTGCACATGATCTCTAAGAAAATGATGTTTAATATCTATGTGCTTACTTCTAAAATGTTGGATGGGATTCTTAGATAGATCGATAGCATTAGTGTTATCACACTTGATAGGAATATGATCAATCACCTTGCCAAAATCCTTCAATTACTGTTTCATCTAAAGGACTTGGGTGCAACAGCAACCAGCAGTTACATATTCGGCTTCAGCTGTGGATAAGGCAATCAATACTTGTTTTTTACTAAACTAAGAAACTAGACATTCACCTATAAATTGGCAAGTTCTAAAAGTACTTTTTCTATCTAATAAGCTACCTGCAATAAGCCGTATCCGAATATCCTACAAGATTAAAGAATGAATGCCTAGGATTCCATAACCCTAAGTGTATAGTGCCATGTAAATACTTAAAGATCCTTTTAATAGCATTCAAATGAGACTCTTTAGGAGAGGATTGGAACCTAGCACATATGCAAACACTAAAAATGATATATGGCCTAGAAGCAGTAAGATAAAGTAAAGATCCGATCATACCTTGATATCTTTTTTCATCTATCATCTTACCCGATTCATCTTTATCTAGCTTGATGGTACCACTCATCGGAGTTTTAGCTACCTTGCATCCATCCATGCCAAATTTCTTTAGTATCTCCTTTGTGTATTTGGCTTGGTTGATCAAGATCCCTTTTTTGGATTGCTTGATTTGTAGACCAAGAAAGAACTTGAGCTCTCCCATCATGCTCATTTCAAAATCCCTAGTCATACACTTAGCAAACTCTTCACAAAGAGACACATTAGTAGCAAAAAAAATGATATCATCAACATAGATTTGAACAATTAATGTATCATGCTTGTGCTTTTTAATAAAAAGTGTGGTGTCTACCTTTCCTTTCTCAAAATCATTTTTTAAGAGAAATGAATTAAGCCTTTCATACCAAGCTCTTGGAGCTTGTTTCAAACCATATCAGGCTTTATTCAATTTAAAAAGATGGTTTGCAAAATAATGTGACTCAAAACTGGAAGGTTGTTCAATATAAACTTCCTCCTCAATAATGCCATTTAAAAATGCACTTTTCACATCTATTTGAAAAAGTTTAAAATTCATGTGACATGCAAATGCTAAAAGAATCCTAATGGCATCTAATCTTGCTATGGGGGCAAAGGTTTCATCATAATCTATGCCTTCTTCTTGGTTGTATCCCTTAGTAACCAATCTAACTTTGTTTCTAGTAATGAAACCTTGCTCATCTAACTTGTTCCTAAACACCCACTTACAACCTATAATTGGGTGTTATTTAGGCTTAGGGACAAGTTCCCATACCTTGTTTCTCTCAAATTGGTTAAGTTCTTCTTGCATAACAAGTACCCAACTCTCATCATCAAGAGCCTCGTCAATTGATTTTAGCTCAAGTTGAGAAACAAATGCAAGATTATTATATAAATGATGAAGTTAAGATCTAGTACTTACTCCCTTAGATGTATCACTAATGATCAAGTCCTTGGGGTGATACTTGGAAAATCTACAATCTTTGGGTAGATCTTAACTAGGCTCTATTTATTGTTAATGATATTGGTTTTAATCTACTCTTGATGAATCACTTTCCTCTTTATCTTTATTAACTCTTCTTGTAGAATTATCCAATTCTAACTTTTCAAGATCACCTACAAGATCATTAACAAAAATACCTTTCCCAAGATTAAGTTTACTAGATTTATCAAAAACAACATTCATATACTCTTCAACTATTATTGAACTTTTGTTAAAGACTCGATATGCTTTGCTTGTGGTGGAATAACCTATGAAGATTCCTTCATTTATCTTGGAATCAAATTTTCCAAGATTGTCCTTGGTGTTCAAAATATAACACTTACATCCAAATACTCTTAGGTATGATATCTTGGGTTTTCTACCATTCCATAGCTCATAAGAAGTTTTATTGAGAATGGGTCTTGTAAAAACTCTATTTGCAATATAACACACAGTGTTAATGGCTTCGGCCCAAGAGTAATATGGTAAAGAATGCTCATTGAGCATTGTTCTAGCCATTTCCACCAATGTTCTGTTTTTCCTCCTTACAACACCATTTTGTTGTGGTATTCTAGGAGCTGACAAATTAGGAAAAACTCCATTCTCCAAGCAATAATTTTCAAAATACTCATTTTGAAATTCGTTTCCATGGTCACTTCTAATAGAAGATATGAAGTAACCTTTTTCATTTTGAACCCTTTTTGCAAAGCTTTTAAAGGCATCAAATGAATCATTCTTATGAGCTAAAAAAGATACCCAAGTAAACCTAGAGTAGTCATCTATAAGGACTAGTGCATAGTGTTTTCCACCTAGGCTAGCACTCATAGTGGGTCCTATCAAGTCCATATGGATAAGTTGAAGAGGTCTAGTTGAACTTACAACATTTTTGGCTTTGTAAGAGGCATGGTGTTGCTTCCCCATTTGGCATGGGCCACATGTCTTGTCATTGGAGAAATTAAGCTTTGGAAGTCCTTCCACTAGCTTTCCTTTAAATAGGCTTTGAAGAAGATCCATGCTTGTCTGCCCAAGCCTTTTATGCCACAACCAAGCTTCATTGCTCATAGACGTAAGATACTTAAAAGATTGGTTACCCAAATTGTCCAAGTCAATTGAGTAGGTATTTGCTTTCCTTTCACCCTTGAAAATAACCTCATCATCTACTAAAGTGGCAACTCGACATTCCCTAGGATCAAAGGTAACTTTGTTACCTTTGTCACACAATTGACTTACACCTAACAAATTATGTTGTAAGCCACTAACTAAAAGAACATTATCAATTAAAGAGCACCCATTCTTACCAATGGTTCTAATGCTAATTACCTTCCCCTTAGCATTATTACAAATGTGACATCTCCACCTTCTTTTTCTTTCAATGTTGTGAATAGTCTTATATTTCCTGTCATGTGTTTCGAACATCCACTATCCACATGCCAATAGCTTGATTTGGTGGTTGCCACATTCCCCTACACAACAATAGTAAGTTACCTTTTTCTTAGGTACCCATGCATACTTGGGTCCTTGGGGGTTAAAAGATGAAGGGTCCTCTAATTTGAGGTAAGTCTTCCTAATATAGCAATGAATATTATTGTGTCCAAATCTCATACAATAATGGCATTAGAGTTTATACTTAGGAGTCTTTCTCCTATGCACAAATTTAGTATGAGTAAGAGGCCTTCTCATACTTTGGTCATGTGAATGCATGCATGAACATGTATAATGAGTAGGAGTAGAACACTTGTTATGAGAATAACCATGTTTTTTGTTGTACATATAGATATGGTTAGTTCTTTGAGTTTTGGCTCTAAAGCTTGAGAGAGCCTTCTTTTTGCCCTTAAGCTTTGCAGCTTAGTGTTAGGAGCACTTTTCTTTCCAATTACCTCAATGCTTGATGTTTGATGTTCTGATGATTTAGCAAATATGGTTTGAGATGATGAGGAGGCTCCATTAAAGCCCAGACCATGTCTAATTAGTGGAGGTCTTTGTGATACAATCAATGTATCCAAGGCTCCTTTTCCTTTATGGAACTTGGCGATGGAGCTTCTAAGCTCAATGACTTCTCCTTTTAGAGTGTCATTCTCCTTTCTAAGTGAAGCCATAGAAAAAGATGAAAGAGAAAGACTATCCATTGCATTTTTAAGCTCATCATTAGATGCTCTCAATTCTCTTACAATGTCATTGAGGGATATATAATCATCCTCTAGCTTTTGACATTTTCTTTTGTAAGATTTCATTTGTTAGTTGTATTTGTCACATCTCATGGTTAGAGCCTCTAGAAGCTCTTCATCTATCTCATCAAATTCAAAATCAGAATGAGAATGAGAAGAAGTACTTACCTCATTAGTAGTCTTTTTGTGCCATGAAGTAATTTTTGGCAACTTCTCCTTTTTACTCTTCTTCACTTGATCTTTCAACCTCAGTGGTTGAAAAACTCTTCTTCTTCTCCTTGTCCCATCTCTTCTTCTTCTTTAATTTGGGACGCTCATACTTGATGTGGCCTTGCTTGCCACATTCATAGCAAGTGACATCGTTGGATTTCTTTCTTAGACTAGAAGCTATCTTCTTGAAGCCTTTTCTTTCTTTTCTTCTCTTGATCAACTCCTTTGTCCTCTTAGAGAGCATTGCTAGCTCCTATCCTTCCTTATCACTTTCTTCATCACTAGAAGTGATTTCTACTTCCTTATCTTTTGTTGAAGACTTAAGAGCCAAAGTTCTTCTTTCCTTTTCTTGTTTATCTTCTTGGCCTCTTAGCTTCTTTATTTGTTTATCATTTTGCAAGGCCAACTCATGAGTTAAGAGTTTGCCTATCAACACATCAGTAGGAACCTTTTCAATCTCCGAATTGGACTCTTATATGCTGCAAACTCTAGCACCAAATTTATTGAGAAGAAGAGTTTTGAGGATTTTTGTGTTTACCTCATAGTTGGTGAGAGCTCTTCCAAATTTCTTCATGTTGGTGACAATGGACAAGAGCCTATTTGTCATTCTTGTGATGCTCTCATTGTCCTTCATCATGAAAAGTTCCCATTCTGTGACATACATCTCCAAGTGGCTTGATTTCATTAGAGTTATGCCTTCATGATAGTTCTGTAGAGTCTTCCAAATGGCATGTGCAGTTTGACAATGTTGCACTCTTCCAATCTCTTCTCTAGAGAGAGAGAGAACTTAGAAGAATGGTCATTGCTCTCTTATTTTTGCCATTTGATCTCCAACGAGCTTCAACTCATTATTCTCTTGGGATAAGTTCTTTAATTCCATCCACTACTTTAGTGTGTGGCTTCCATTCTTTGATAACCACATCCCAAAGGTCCACCACATATGTGTCAAGGTAGATTTCCATTATATACTTTCAATAAGTATAGTCGAAACCATCAAAGTAAGGCTTAAGGTGTGAATGGATTCCCTCTTGTGCCATGATCTTTTACTCACCAATAAAGGTTTGTTTGAGTGTTTTAGCTCTGATACCACTTGTTGGCCCTAGGCACCAAGAAGGAAGGGTTGAATTGATGTATAAAAACTAAAACAATAAGATAGGGAAGATAATAAGTAGAAAGTATACACAAGATTTATAGCGGTTGGGGTATAATTGACCCTACGTCCACTCCCTAATTCTCAGCTATTAGGTGTTCCACTATCTACCAATGGTGTTTTCAAGCTCACACTAAACTTTTACACTTATGTTTTGAAGGCTCACACAACAACCTTTACACTCGTGTTTTTAAGGCTCACACAATAACCTCTCTTAGTGTTTTAATAGGCTCACACTATAACCTTTACAAATAGTGCTTATGCTCACACCAAACAATGTCTAAAAGAATAGAAAGTAGCAAAATTACAAGAGTTTGGTTACAAAGTTGTTAATTCTCTTACATTTACATCTGTTTGGTGAGGTATTTATAGCCTCTACGCACCAAAGAGATGTTGCAATAAAACTGATATAAAATCTTCAAAGTATGCTAGATAGATTTTCGCATTAAATGCTTGACAATCTTAATTCGCAATCGCTACTACTCGTTAGCGGTCGCAAAATCTAAATTCCATACAAAAAACCCTATTTATGTCTAACAGCTAGTCCACTTATCAACTTATTATTGGTTTACTAGGAAAATATAGTCATTACCTTTCACCTGCTCACAAAAGTAGCGGTCATAATTTTTCTTGTATAGGACGTGAATTCCTCTGTAAAAATTGATAATCTTCTTCTTCAAAATTCATGGTCGCTACCTACAAGTTGCCATTATGATTTTTAACTTCCAACGGTCACTTGAGACACTTATCATGCTCTGGTTGTGGACTTGGTTCCCTCTTAAGGCTCTTTGAAATTTGCAGTCACGATTCTGACGCGACACAGACTGCAAAATAGCTTGTCACTTTTGGACTCGTTCTTTTGGATGAGTCGCAGCCGAGAAAGACTGTGATTTCACCTGTCTGATTTCTAGCAAGATTTCACATGGATCGTGATCGCAAATATGAGATTGCGATCGCGATTTAGAAGTTGGAGTTTAAGAGCTTCATTCAACTTCACTTGAAGATCCTTCAAATTTTTGCAAAGCAATACTTAAATGAACCATTAATAATGATCAATCTCCTTTGTCAAAATTAAAATAGTTCCTAAACTTAGGATTGATCCTCCTAGTCTAACACATGTGAATCTATAAGACATATACCTATTTGAATTTGCTTACTTTTGGTAAGGCAGAAGAGAAATGCTAGGTCTTTTTGGAAAACTTTTTCATTCCCATCACCCATAGCATTGATAGAGAAGATTATGATTTTGTGAAGAAGCCAATTGGTGAGGGTATTGATATATTTGGCTAGAGAAGTTATAGGGTCATGTTTGGTTTTAATAGAAATTTTTGACCAAAATTCAGAATATATTATATAAAGGGCAGAGATAATGAAAGGAATATTATCTCTAACTTGAAGGTTAAAAAGAGACGAAAATTGGGCAAAGGTTATGAAATAGGGGTCCTTAAGAGACCTAAATACTAACCCTTATGCACTTGCTTTTGATTCAACCCTTTTGCTTAAGGTGACAGTGCATATGAACTTCTTGACAATCTCTTCATATCTTAGTTAATCCCAAAATATGAATTCATTCCAGCCTAGGTTAGAGAGAAAGGCATGAATCTCTTCCTTGATTCTAAGAGATTTAAGGAGAAAGGAGGAAGGGATTTTATTGGCTTGGATGATTTTATTGGTATTGGCTTTGAACCTCTCTTTTTCTTCCTTCTTAGTCCCTTTCATAAGGTGAAGGAAAGGATGGCTTTGAGGTTAGGAAATGCCTTTCCCCTTTTCTGCTCTGATCAGTTTCTTTAGTGCCATGAAGGTTGAGAGAGTTTTAAAAGGATTGAGAAGGTTGATGATGATAGATGAAGAGAAAGGCAAAAGTGGAATAGAGAAGTGTTATGATGGCTTAAATAGATAGAAAAAATGATAAAATATGGTAAGAAAATGGTAACATAAGCATTAAATAAGGAGTAGATACCGATTAATAGTCAAATCAATCAATGTGTGGCAGTTACTAACATTCACATTCACTATTAATTGGTTATAATCACTAATTATGAATTTTGTAAGTAACGAATAAGATTTGTTCAAAAATCAAAGGAGTCAATGGTCAACAAATTTGAATTTTGAAAAAAATTCACGATGGCGATCTAAAATTGTGAAAGTGAATTGAGAGTTGACATAAAGTTTGAGGAGTACATATAAATAACGACTGCGAATTACAAGGCAAAATGAAAAAAAATGAGAAATAAGAATTGACCTTTTTGGATGTGATCAAATTAATATAATAATGATCAATTCAAGCAAATTGGCATAAAAAAGTACAATTGCATAATGAATTAACACATCCAAAGCATTCAACATACATATCTATAAAACATATCATTTAATGGATCAAAATTGACAGACACTGTGAAGAATATGAAGTGAGATTAATTTTCATCATAGGAAGCTTCCATTTAGCATCCCTAGTTCCCTCTTAATGAAGTTCATCATTTCTTCATTAAGGGGTTTAGTGAAAATGTTTACAAGTTAGTGATTGGTGTCCATAAATTCTAATACCAAATTAACATTTTAGACATGATCTTTAAGAAAATGATGTCTAATGTCAAAGTGCTTACTTCTTAAATGTTGGATGGGATTTTTGAAATACTTATTGCATTTGTGTTGTAACATTTGATGGGAATGTGATCAACATCTTTGCCATAGTCCTCGAGTTGTTATTTCATCCAAAGAACTTGGGTGCAACAACAACCCGTCGTCACAATATTGTACTCTAGCGATGGATAAGGCAACCAAAACTCACTTCTTACTAAACCATGACTAAACAAATTATCTATCAATTGGTAAGTTCCATAATTGCTCTTTCTATCTAATAAACTATATGGATAATCTGCATCCAAATATTCAAAAAGACTAAAAGATGAATTCCTAAGATACCTTAATCCTAAAAGCAATGTGCCATGTAAACATTTAAGAATCGTTTTGACAACATTTAAATGTGATTTCTTAAGGCAAGATTAGAATCTAGCACACATACAAATATTAAACATTATGTCAAGTCTAAATGTGGTAAGGAAGAAGAGAGAGACAATCATACCTCTATACCAGTTTTCATCAATTGGCTTAACCAATTCATCTTTGTCAAGCTTGATAGTTGCACTTATTAAAGTCTTTGCTACTTTGCATCCATCTATTCCAAACCTTTTAAGTAGATCCATTGTGTACTTAGTTTGGTTGATGAAGATGCCTTATTTGGTTTGTTTGATATGAAGACGAAGGAAGAACTTGAGCTCATTGTCAAGCTTGATAATTGCACGCATTGGAGTCTTTGCTACTTTGCATCCATCCATCCCCAACCTTTTGAGAAAATCCATTATGTACTTGGTTTGGTTAATGAAGATGCCTTCTTTAGTTGGTTGATTTGAAGACAAAGGAAGAACTTGATCTCACCCATCATGCTCACCTCAAATTCATTAGTCATACACTTAGCAAAATCTTTACAAAGAGATTCATTAGTAACACTAAATATAATATCATTAACATATATTTGTACAATGAGTGTATCTTTATTGTGCCCTTTGACAAATAAAGTTGTATCAACCTTGCCTTTTCAAAATCATTTTGTAAAAGAAATGTGATAGTTTTTATTTTTAGTTTTTTTAGGGCTAGTTTTTTGTTAATTAAGTCCAATTTAAGAAAAATACTAGATAATGTCTCACGTTTGGTTTGTATTTTGTAATTTTATAGGAAATCCTAGAAATTGGAGTTTATTGATGAATTTTGAGAGTTTTTAGGTGAAATTGTGCAGTTTTATAAATTCAAGGACCAAATAAAAATTTGACTATTCAAGGACCACTTTTGATATTTTCTAGACAGAGTTTAAGTCCAATTTCCATTCAAATTAGGAAGACAAAAAAAGTCCATGCAATTGTGGGAATTTCACCAGCTCCTATTCACAAGAGAGGGAGTTTGATTTGTTATAATTCCTAATTAGTAGACGACGCTATTTTTCCTATTTTAAAGGGAAATATGAGACTATAAATAGGGGAGAAAGTCTTTGTAAAGGAGAGGATTATGATTATTATTTTTTTTAGAGAGTTTTTGCTTCATTTTACTTCTAGAGAAGAAGCCATCCACAAAAGAAGGATTATTGGTCAACTATCACATTTGAAGAGAATTGAAGAATATAATGATTTTTATCATGAACACTTATCTAATTTATTTTCTCTTTATTTTGATGTTGGTTAGTAATTCAATTATGAACTAAATTAATTAGGCACTTGGGTATGATGAACCTTAAGATGAGTTTTGAATTGTGATTTTTTTAGATAATACAATATTTTCATTATTTTATGGAATTCAATTGTGTTTGTTTTTTTTTCTTCCTTGAATTGATATATCCATAATATTAATTATTCTTTTAATTCTTTAAACTTAGATTGAGAAATCAAGTTATTGAATAAATTTAGCACAATTGAAAGGAGTTGCATGTACCCCTAGAGATAGGATAACATAAATCTTTCAGATTAAGGTCAAACTTAATAGTGAAATTCAAGAAATTATAATGCAATTTTAGGGGTTTTAATTAGGAAGAGATTCCAATTAATCAATATAGAATTAGATATTAATGATCTTGAGAAAGACTTTAACATACTAAAGGAATTTTGACGATTCCATAAACATTGAATTATATTGTATTGTAGGAAAATCAATTTCTTAATAAGTCTCATGGAGATTCAATGCTTGAGTTCTATTTGTCATATTGATTACCTTCTTCGAGTCTCTAGTTCATATTTTCATTATTTTAGTTTATTGAATATTTGTTAGTTAATTAATTCACTTAAAATTACCAGTTACATAATAGAGAAAGAGCTAATACTAGTACTTTTAGTCTTTGAGAGATCGACACTCGATACACCTACGCTATACTATACTCGATAGGTGCACTTGCCTATTTGATCTCTAGGTGTTAGCCTCGAACTCATAAAATTTTTTACGCCGTTGTCAGAGACTAAAATATTAGGAGCACTTTATATCTATTAATTTAGCCATTTTTTCTTTCATAATTTTTTTTTCTTTTTCTTTCCATCCTATTTTACCCTTATTTTTTTTTAGTTTTGTTGTGGTTTCTAGTCTTTTTAGAGGCTTTAATAGTTTATGACTCAAACCAACACAACTGAGCTAGAACCAAAAGATCCTGAAATAGAGAGAACTTTTCATCAAAATTTAAGACAAGAGCGTCAAGAAAAGATTGAGCATAATCAAGAGATAGTAATCATGGCAGA
Organism: Omphalea diandra; assembly: GCA_949677035.1. Classification (NCBI taxonomy): domain Eukaryota; kingdom Viridiplantae; phylum Streptophyta; class Magnoliopsida; order Malpighiales; family Euphorbiaceae; genus Omphalea; species Omphalea diandra. The sequence goes on along the minus strand of CATIWR010527005.1, from coordinate 9,666 downwards.
TCGCCAAATGACTATGTTTTACTATGCCAAACCCACTATGATGGATGCTGGAACAAGGATAGTGAGACTCGCTGTTGCAGCAAATAATTTTGAAATCAAGCCGAATATCATTCAAATGGTGCAATAGTCAGTACAGTTTGATGGTTTGCCAGATTAAGATCCAAATTCCCATCTACTGGTTTCTTAGAAATATGCGACACTTTCAAGATCAGTGGAGCTACGGATGATGCCATTCGTTTAAGATTATTCCCATTTTCATTAAGGGGAAAGGCCAAATGGTGGTTGAACTCACTTCCTAAGCGTTCTATTACTATATGGAGCCAGATGATAGAGAAGTACTTATTGAAGTATTTTCCACCTATGAAGTCAGCAAGATTAAGGAATGATATCTCATCGTTCATCTAATCAGATTTTGAGTCATTTTATGAGATGTGGGAACGCTTCAAGGATTTGTTGAAAAAGTGCCCACAACATGGGTTGGATACTTGGGTTCAGATCCAGTCATTCTATTGTGGATTGAATCACATGACTCATCAAATGATAAATACAGCGGTAAGAGGTTCTCTCAACAATAACACACTAGATGGTGCTCAAGCATTGATTGAGGAGATGGCAATGAATGGATATCAGTGGCAAACAAATTCAAGAAGTAACAAACCTACTGGTATGTATAATCTTGATTCAGTCACTACTTTGACAAGTCAAGTTGAAGCTTTGAATAAAAAGATTGATGGATTGGTTTTAGCACCACAAATGGGTAAAGTGTTGCAATGTGACTAGTGTGGAATGGGACATAAAAGCCATGATTGCCCTAATATGCTTGGAATACAACAAGAACGAGTGGACTATATGGGGAACATTCCAAGATCACAAAATAACCCTGATAGTAACACCTATAATCCAGGATGGAGAAACCACCCAAATTTCTCATGGTTGAACCAAGGGCAACAAAGGAATAATCCTCTACCAGAAAAGAAATCAAATTTAAAAGGGCTAATGACCAAATTTATCCAAGCTTTCGATGTTCGACTCCAAGCTCAAAATTCCACTTTGAAGAATCATAAAACAATGTTGAGAAATCAAGGAGCTTCCATCCATAATTTAGAGAATCAAATTGGACATCTTGGTAAAATGATTTCAAAAAGGCCACAAGGTAGTTTGCCTAGTAATATAGAGATGAATCCTAAGGAACATGTGAAGGCGATCACCCTTATGAGCAGAAAAGAATTACAAGTTGGACCTAAAGCTCAAATTAAGGAGAAGAGTTTAGTGGAGACCCGAGACCAAGGTGATGCACGTCCTAAGCTGGTTAAGGAATTCAAACCTACCATTCCATATCCTGCGAGACTTAAGAAAGATCACTTAGATTAACATTATGATAAGTTTCTAGAACTCTTTAAGCGACTCCATATTAACTTACCTTTTGTTGAAGCTCTTTCACAGATGCCTAAGTATGTAAAATTTTTGAAAGAACTCATAGCCAATAAAAAGAGACTTGAGGAGTTATTAACAATAATCTTTTGTGAGGAATATTCAGACATCTTACAAAATAAGCTACCCCAAAAGCTCAAGGATCCAAGGAGTTTTACTATCCCCTGTCTTATTGGTGATTTGACAATTGATAGGGCTTTAGCTGATATAGGGGCAACCATAAACCTAATGTCTTATAAATTATTTACTAAGTTAGGATTAGGAGAGCCTAAACCAACTAAAATGAGTATTCAATTAGCTGATAAATCAATTAAATACCTTAGAGGTATCATTAAGGATGTGTTGGTGAAGGTAGACAAATTCATCTTTTTCGCTAATTTTGTCATGATGTTGAGGTTCCATTAATTTTGGGTTGAGCATTTTTTGCTACAAGCAAAGCTTTAATTGATATTAGTATGGGTAAATTAGCTTTAAGGGTTGGAGATGAATAAGTGACCTTTAAAATTTCTAATACTTTTACACACTCATTTGATCAAGATGGCACTTGTTATTCATTGATTCTATGGATTGTGATATTTCTGATTGTATGCAGACAATTATCTTTCAAGATCCTTTAGAGCATTGCTTGTTCAAGGTGAAGAGACAAGCAAAGAGGAAGGTGTGAGAAGTGAGCAAACAACCTGTATAGAGGCTAATAAACTAATAATAAGGGAGAAAGTTTGAGGAGATTGATAAGAGTGAGGAACACAAATTAAAACCATCCATTGAAGACCCACCTACATTAGAGTTGAAAAAATTGCCTGTGCATTTAGAGTATGCATTTTTGGGAAAATATTCAAAGCTCCTAGTGATTATAACATCTGATCTGAAAGAGGAGCTAAAGGAGAAACTTTTAATTGTACTTAAAGAACACAACTGGGCAATTGCTTGAAAGATTTCAGACATAAGAGGAATTAGTCCCTCTTTCTGCACACATAAGATTCTCATGGAGGATGATTTAAACCAGTTGTGCAACCACAAAAGAGACCAAATCCTAACATGAAAGAAGTTGTAAAAGTTGAGGTGATTAAATTACTTGATGCAATAGTAATTTGCCCTATTTCCGACAGTTAGCGGGTAAGCCCTGTGCAAGTAGTACCGAAGACAGGAGGAGTGACGGTTGCTCCAAATGAGAAGAATGAGTTGATTCCCATAAGAACCATCACCGGGTAGAGAGATGAATTGACTATCGAAAGTTGAATGATGCCACAAGGAAAGATCACTTCCCTTTACCTTTTATAGATCAAATGCTAGAGCGACTATCAGGGCATATGTACTAATGTTTCCTAGATGGTCTATCTGGTTATTTTCAAATTCCTATTGCTTCGGAGGACCAAGAAAAGAGGACATTTACTTGTCCATATGGTACATTTGCTTATCATCGAATGCCTTTTAGATTGTGTAATCCACTCGCTACTTTTCAGTAGTGCATAATGGCAACTTATGATGAACTTGTGGAAAATATTATGGAAGTATTCATGGATGATTTCTCTGTTTTTGGTGACTCTTTTGATTTATGCCTTTATAATTTAGAAAGAATGCTTAAACATTGTGAGGAGACCAATTTGGTGTTAAATTAGGAAAATGTCATTTTATGGTGCAATAAGGTATAGTTTTAGGGCGCAAAATCTCATGTATGGGGATTGAGATAGATAGAGCAAAAATTGAAACTATTTCTAAGTTGCCACCCCCAACTTCAATTAAGGCAATTAGGAGTTTTTGAGGGCGTGTCGGGTTTTATAGGAGGTTCATTAAGGACTTTTCTAAGATTGCTAGGCATTGAACTAAGTTGCTTGAAAAAGATGTGTCATTTATTTTTACTCAAGAATGTTTACAAGTAATTAACATTCTTAAGAATAAATTGACCAATGCCTCAATCATGGAAGCATCGAATTGGACTATTCCTTTTGAACTAATGTCTGATGCAAGTGACTTTACAGTAGGCACCGTTCTCGGACATCGGAAACACAAGTATTTTTAGCCTATCTACTATGCTAGCAAGACTTTCACAGACACCCAAGAGAATTACACAACTATGGAGAAAGAGTTACTAACTGTGGTTTTTGCATTTGATAAATTTAGATCTTATTTGATATTGTCCAAAGTTGTTGTTTATACTGACCACTTTGGTCTGTGTTATTTGCTTACTAAGTTAGAGGTAAAACCTAGAGTAATTCAATCGATTTTACTATTGCAGGAATTTGATCTTGAGATCCGTGTTAAGAAGGGTGTTGAAAACTTAACAGCTGACCATCTATCTCGTTTAGAGGATCCTAATTTAGAAAAGCTCGACGAATCTAAGATCAATGATCAATTTTCTGAGGAGCATCTTTACAACATTAAAGAAGTAAGTGATTTAGATGTTCCATGGTTTGTTGACATAGCAAATTTCTTCGCAAGTAAAGTTCTACCAAAAGGAATGTCTCATCATCAAAAGAGAAAGTTCTTTTCAGATTTGAAGAATTACTTTTGGGAGGACCCCTACTTGTTCAAAATTTATTCGAATCAAATTGTAAGGAGATGTGTCCTAACTTCGAAAGGATGGAAAATCTTAGAGCATTGTCATGCTGAACCCACTGGAGGGCATTATAGTCCAAATAAGATGGCCCAAAAAGTCTACAAATTAGGTTTTTATTGGCTGACTCTATAAGGATGCCTAAAGGCATGTGGAGCAATGTGATAATTGTCAACAATCAGGTAATATCTCTCACCGTGATGAAATGCCTCAAAATTATATTCTAGTATGTGAAATATTCGATATTTGGGGTATTGACTTCATGGTCCCCTTCTCGACTTCATTTGGAAATAAATACATCCTAATTGCTATAAATTATGTTTCTAAGTGGGTTGAAGCACAAGCTTTGCCCACAAATGATGCTAGGTGTAGTTAAGTTCCTTAAGAAACTATTCTTGCATTTTGGTACACCTCGAGCAATAATAAGTGATAGGGGTACTCATTTTTTTAATGTGCAATTCAAAAAGGTGCTTCAAAAGTATGACATTACACATAGAGTCACAATCCCGTATCACCTTTGAACGAGTGGTCAAGTTGAGGTAGCTAATAGGGATCTAAAAAGGATTCTTGAAAAGACGGTTGCACAATCTAGGAAAGATTGGTCCCTTAAGTTAGATGACGCACTTTAGGCTTATAGAACACCTATTAGCACTACACCGTATAGGTTAGTTTATGGAAAAACATGTCATCTGTCTGTAGAGCTTGAGTATAAAGTGTATTGGGCTGTAAAACTTCTTAATTTTAATCTTGACCTTATAGGTGAGAAGCGAAAAGATCAAGTGAATGAACTAGAGGAATGGCGATTAATGGCATATGAGAACTCTAAATTGTATAAATAGAGGGCCAAGAAGTATCACGATAAGAGAATTCGTCAATCTAAGCGGTTCAATGAAGGAGATCAAGTACTTCTTGATAACTCTCCCCTCAAATTATTATCGGGTAAGGTCAAATCTAGATGGTCCAAACCATTCACCATCAAACAAATTTTTCCTTATATTACAATCGAGGCAACTCATCTTGAAAAAGGTACATTTAAAGTGAACGATCATCATTTTAAGCTCTATTTTAGAGGTGAATTCAATGAGAAAATAGTTTATAAGAAGTTAGACCTTTTCAATTTTGAGTAATATTGCTTAAAAGAAGGAATTAAAAAATTTTTAAAAAAACTAGAATATGTACAGTTGCTGCCACACACATGTGCATGCTACCACATAGAGAATTCTAAAAAATCTATTTGTCACAATGCTTATGTGGTCCAAGCCACACATATGTACGGGTTAGACCGCACATGGGTTCTTTTGTCTCGTACTTATGCGGCAACTAACGCACACATATGCGTTGGCGCGCACATGGGATTTAACAAGAAAAAAGTTTTCCAACAGAGGTTGTTCGATGATGCGCATATCATGTGCGCATATCACAACACAAATGTACACGGAGCATGTGCGATCCATGTCACACACATGTGCATTGGACCACACATGAAAAAGAAAAAAATTCCAACAAGTGGAGATGCGCACATCATGTGCGCATCTCCAGTGCTTGTGTGGTTCCAATGCACACATGTCCATTGGACTGCACATGTCAAAAAAAAAAAGAGAGAGAGAGAAAGACAAAACAAAATTTGTGCGGTCCAATAACAAGCCATGTGCGCATCACCGCACATGGCTGCTGCTATATTTTTATATATTCCTAAAAAAAAAACCAACTCCTCTAGTTAAAGATTAACCAACTCCACATCATTAGACATGACAGTAGTATGCAAGGCTCTCTCTCCTCAATTTCATGATCTTTCTTAACAATAGCTGCTATACACAGTGCGGTTCCAACTAGGCTTGGCATATCAATAACACCTGCAATTTCTTTTGGAGAAGCAATTTCCAACCATCCTTTGACAACAGCCACACCCCCCTCGACTCACTCCTTGCCTTCCCGAGCCACATCTCACCCCCTCCCTCACCTCTTCCCGAGCCGACCCAGATCCGCCAACCCACTAACCTTTTTTTTTTCTAATTTGTTACATTACCCACTTTAATTTTTATGAGTTTTTTCTGGTATGTCCTTCCTCTTTATTTTTTTTGTTAGTCAATTTCAATTTTGTCTTAGGACCTAAGCTTGTGCTTTTATTGTTCCTAGTACTTCATTGCGGGTGATTCTGTCTGTTTGGGTATTATCTTGCTGGACTATTTTTCTGATAGTGATATTCCTCTTGGTTGTGCTGTGTGTACTAGTTTTCATTATGAGCTGTTTGCCCCATCCTTCTATAATTGCATCTCATGTCTCGATGTCGATGTTTGAAATGCCCTACTTAACTCAGTACCAATTTCAATGACATACAACTTACTTTCATGGTTGATTCGACTTGGTACTATAAGCATATTCTGCATAAATTCATTAGTGAACGTTCTATTACTTCGAATGTTGATACGTCCCTCTGTATTCAAGCTGCATTTCATATGCTAGGATGGGAAGGAATCTTAGATTTTTATTGCCCTCAAATAGTCCATGAATTTTATGCTAACATTGAAAAACAAATGGCCGAGAATTGTTTAGAGATTCTTTTTTTTATGGTCAGACAATGGTGCTCACGTCTGCTTCTCTCGCATCTTTTTTAGGACTTCCCAATGTAGGGCCTCTACTTGTTTTGGGTCCCAATAGAATCATCGATCAACATCGCATCCCAAGTGATGGAACTTTTAATTTATCTAAAGCCACTTCTCAATTAGGCTTAGTTGTGTACTACCAACAAGACCGTTCATGGTACTTGGCTAAGCACTTGAATGCCCATTCAAGAGTCATAATTACATTGCTGACATCTAATGTCTTTCCCGAGGCTAGTGCTCTTAATGAAGTGCACCTTAGTGAAATTTACTTTGCGCATAAAATGATCCATGGTTTAGGTGATATCGAAGGTATCCCTTTAGCTCCCATTTTAATTACCTGCATTTTTGATGTTGTTCATCTCTTACGGATGAAGAAAAATTTTGTTTTTCCCATGCTCTAAACCAATCTTTTTGCAAGGTTAGGGGTTAATTTTGCAGGTGCACACATAGTTCTTATGGAGTCACAAGTATCTGCTGATACACTCTGCCATTTGAGCTTCTTCTCTGCAGGCTCCCATGCTCGATCGTTCAGTATCCCAAATCACTCCCCCTCCGAGGATGATGCTTTTGTTGATGTAGGGCAAACAAGGCCATCATAGGAACCTCCACTAGTAGCTGGTGAATCTTTCCAACGTCTACTGTCCCACCTACTTTGCGACATTCGCATATTGCACGAAAACCAAAATCATTTAGAAGATGTGCAAAACCAACTGTCTCAACAATTGGTTCAACATGGCAAGCTCCTTATATAAATTCAGGATTCTGTGCAACATCTTCGACCGCAGTCTCCTCCACCTGCTCCGTGAGATTTCAAGGAAGTTTCCCAATTCCTTTATTTTTTTTTCTTTTTGTTTTTACTGTGTTATTTTTTTTTGTTTTGTCTGACGACTTCTCCTTCACATTGCGGACAATGTGTCTTAAGTGTGGAGGAGGGTTTATATTGTTTGTTAATTTTTTTTATTGTTTTGTTCCTATTTTATTTTTATTTTACTTTCATCATTTATATATATTTAAAACAAATTGATGTTTTATTTGCTTTATTGTGTGAGTGACTCATTATTAGCTTATTAGTTCCCTCATTTTCATCTTAACTTGGTAAAAAGATATCTAACTATGCCTCAGATTCACTTTCTTAAAGGGTAAACCTTGTTTTCTACCATAGATATTTAATTTTTGTTATCTTTAAAGAAAATTTCAAGGTTTGGAAGTTTACAAATTCTAAAAAAAGTAAAATTCATTTTTTACACTATAAAGAAAGGTTTGAGCATCTTTTCCTTGTAATGTGCTTAATTTTGTAAATTATTTGTTGAGTGAGTCCTTAAATAGTGCTAGAGTCTCTATAACTTGATTTGTTATCATTTTGAGACCACATTATCAAATATAAGCATAAAAATGATTAAGACAATTTAGGATTACCCATTTGTTCCTTTTTCTTTCTTTATGCACCCTTTTATCCATTTAGTGAGCCCTTTGAGCCTACAAGAACCCTTTTTTGTTTTTTTTCTAATCTCATGTGTAGCTAGCCAATGAAACATAGTCCCTTAAAATATTACATTGATCATATTTGCTTTAGAATGAGATTTGGTTTCCACAATTATAAGAGGTTGTGTCATGAAATTAATGAGAAGACTTAAGTGTGGGGTTGAGTGTTTTATTCTTTGGGGTGGAAAAGAGAGAATGTTATTTGATTAACTGTTTGATTTTTGAATTGTTACCTTGTGTGATTTTATAACAACTCTTCTTTCTTCCTCTTAAAAAGAAATAAAATATAATAAAAGTTAAAAAAATAAATAAAGTAAAATAAAAGAGAAAGAAGAAGATATATTTCTTTATTAAGGCAGTTTAATTCTATTTTTCAAAAGATATCAAGTAAGGGTCATAATTTCTATCATTTTTAAAAGCCATGAGAGTAGGATTATGTTTTGGCATGAGATTTGTTCTTTATTAAGAGATCATGTGAGTTTCAAAGAATATTAGTAAGCATGATCAATTATTTTGTAGTCCACTAGCCTAAAAACACTTACCCTCTACCAAGGCCCCATTATAACCAAAAGAAAGACCTTTTGATTTGTGCTTGTATTTGAATTAAAGTGGTGGAGAGGTGATTTATTTTTAAGCTTATGGTTGACTTTTAGACTATTTGTTAGACGATGAAAGCATACATTAACCTTTAAACACTTGGAGTGGATAATCAATAAATGCATTTGATTTAAGAGTAGTTATGATTAAATAAGTATGCTAGAATACAAATTTTTACAAGTTTGAAAATTAATGAATTTTTCACATAGTTCGGTTAATTTAATTTGTTATGATGACGATGTGGGGATGAAATGTGTTTATGAGTCAATTGTGTTAGTTTTTATGTGTTTTATGCTTAGTATTTTTCTATTTTTGTTTTGAGTCTTTTGTTCATGTTTTTTTTTCATTAGCTTAGTATTTTTGCTTGGAGACAAGCAAAATGCTAAGTGTGAGAAAAATTGATAGTTCTTTATTTTTAGTTTTTTTAAGGCTAGTTTTTTGGTTAATTAAGTCTAATTTTTTAAAAAATACTAGATAATGTCTCACTTGTGTTTTGTATTTTGTAATTTTATAGGAAATCCTAAAAATTAGAGCTTATTGATGAATTTTGAGAGTTTTATGGGTGAAATTGTACAGTTTCAGAAGTTCAAGGACCAAAATAGAAATTTGACTATTCAGGAACCAATTTTGATATTTTTCAGACAGAGTTTAAGTCTAATTTCCATTCAGAGTAGGAAGACCTGAGAAGTCCATGCAATTGTTAGAATTTCACCGGCTCTTATTCACAAAAGAGGAAGTTTGGTTTGTTATAATTCCTAATTAGTGGAGGATACTATTTTTCCTATTTTAAAGGGGAATAAAAGACTATAAATAGGGAAGGAAGTCTTTGTAAAGGATATGATTGTGATTATTATTTTTTTTTAGAGAATTTTTGCTTTGTTTTATTTTTAGAGAAGAAGTCATCCACAAGAGAGATTATTGGTCAACTATCAAGTTTGAAGAGAATTGAAGAATACAAGGGTTTTTATCATGAACACTTTTCTATTTTATTTTCTCTTT
>CATIWR010526950.1:0-39519 GCA_949677035.1 Omphalea diandra | reverse complement strand
AAAGTAAAAAATAAAATTTATTTTAAAATAATTAAATCATTTAATTAAATTTAGATTTAAGTTTATCTTTTTAGTTAAAATATAATGATATTTTTAATTTAACAAGTTACTTTTAATTTTATTGTGCCTTTTAATATGTGTAAATTATAATTTTTTATTTATTATGACAAGTTATTTTGTATGAATAAAAGTTACATATATATATGTGTGTGTGTGTGTGTGTGTGTGTGTGTGTACATATAATAATAATAATAAAGTAAAAAATAAAATTTATTTTAAAATAATTAAATCATTTAATTAAATTTAGATTTAAGTTTATCTTTTTAGTTAAAATATAATGATATTTTTAATTTAACAAGTTACTTTTAATTTTATTGTGCCTTTTAATATGCGTAAATTATAATTTTTTATTTATTATGACAAGTTATTTTGTATGAATAAAAGTTATTTTTATGATAAAATAATTTTATTATAATTTTAAATGATTTAATATAGGATTATTATGATAATATTAATTTTCTTGTATGTAAGGAGTGCCATAATTTTGGTGTTGAAATATTATGAAGAAAGGATTTATGTTAATGTTCTTTTATTATACTACTAAAATCTGTTAGATCAGCAATAGAATTTTTTGTTGCTAATCCTACTAGAAGTGGAAAAGCGATAGATTAAGGTTTGCCGCTATTAGGCTTGTCGCTATGACCCAACAATGGACTCCCTCATTCGTTGCTAGGTTTAGTGATGGATTAGTGGCGATCAATCTATCGCTACTCTTGTGATGGATTAGTGACATATTTTTTGCAATGAAAAAATTAGTTGCTAATCCATTTCAAATTAGATAGATTTTAGTAGCAAATCCACAACAAATCTATCATTATATTTTTCTAAATTATTTTATATTAAAATTTTTATATTTTTTGAATTATTTTTATATTATTAAAATTAAATATAAAAGGAACACAATATATAAAAATATTATATTCATTAAAATTAAATAAAATTGTAATACGTTCATAGTAAAAGTGTAAAATATAAGATACATAAGTATGAAAAGAATATAATCGTCTAAATCATCATCTGCCTCTATGTAATCATCATCCTTTAGAGGCAAATGTGCTACTGGAAGTGTTGGTACCGAAGTCGTCTGAGCATGCATGGTAGCTAGCAAAGAAGTGAGAATTTGCTGCATCTAATCCCTCATGGCAGCAAATTGAAGATCAAACTTATGACAAATCTCCTCCCGAAGCTGCATCATAATGTGCTCCTCCAAGTCTAGATCAGAAGCCATCTGTGATGTGATTGAGTAAGAGCTAGCACAAGAATGTGGATGAAGAGATGTCTCCTTAGAGTCTAGGCTGTACACTCTACTTTTCTTGTATGCTCCAACAACATCCAAGTACAACTCATTAATGTTGACGGCTTGAGAATTTGAACCCTACAATTATTGTGAAATAGTTGCAGAAATATTCCTCTCTATCGCATCCTAACAAACATGAACATGTATTATGAAATGCTATTAATTTTGTAATTAAATTTTATTAAAAAGGAGAAATAACACATTGATTTTTATTTAACTTACATTAGTGTCTTTTGACTTCTTATCGACAAATTGATTATCTTTCTTCTTAATGTGTTTCTTGTTGAAGACCTTATAATGTATGGCTTAGCGTTGAAGCTCTTTCTCATAAAATACATTTTTATTACTTTAGCCCTAATATTTTATTAAATAAAAAGTAAGATAAGTAAATAAACTAACCAAATCCAAGGAATGATCTAGATCCAATTGTATGGCGAGAAGGACCAGAGCTAACTCTAACAGTCATTATGATTATATTCCTTATAGATGTGGTAGATTGAGCTTGAAATTAGGATATGAATACCGTCTGACATCTATATGCTCCTACGCAATCTTAACCATGGAATCCATAGTGGCAGCTTAAAGAAACTACTTCTATAGTATAAAGAAACAAAAAATCAACACATGGAAATTGTGTTAATTCAAAATTATAAATTGTACCTTGAAGTCTTTCTAATAGAAACTTTTGTTGGCCCTTGAGCATTAAGAAGGGGGGGTTGAATTGGTGGTAATTTTAAAAATTGGAGGGAAGGTAATGAAAAATGGATATAAAAGAATTAGGAGAAGAAATGGAGCCATAATATTTTATAGTGGTTCGAGTGTTAATTAACCCTACATCCACTCCCCAAGTCTTCACAATTGGGTATTCCACTAACTCTAAATGATGTTTCCAAGCTAACACCAAACTTTGTACATTATGCATTTTATGGCTTACACACAACCTTAAAACTTGTGTTTTAAGGCTTATACAAAAACCTCTCAAGTGTTTCCAAAGGCTCGCACTTAACCTATTACAAGAGTTTTACAACTAGGCTAACTCTCAAACCAATTACAATGGTGTTTAATGCTTACACCCAATAATAAACAACTCACATACAAAGAATTGAAGGTTGAAAAATAAAATTGCAAGAGTTTGGCTATATTCAATGTTATTCTCTTGCATTCATATATATTTGGTGGAGTATTTTTAGGTAATAACCACCAAAGAGATATTTTAAAGAAACTATGTTTAAATCTCTAAGGCATGCTAGGTAGATCTTGCATTTAATTCCTGTCAAACACATTTTATGGTCATAATTTGTCATTCACAGTCGCAATCTCATCTTGCACCAAATTTGCTGAAATCATGGTAGAAAATCCCATTTATATCTAATGGTTAGTCCACGTGGCATGCTATCATTGGTCTTCTAAGAAAAATAATTGTGTTCTTCCAACCAAACAAAAGTTACAGTTACGAGCTATCTTCCTTTTGGACCAGATTGGTACCGTGAATCTATCTGTTTGATAAGGAGAATTTGCTTCAATAGGTTGTGATCTTGAAGACTATTTCACCTTCGTGAATTTTTATATGTTAACGGTTATCTTAGACACTTGGCAAGCTCTGGTTGTGGATTTGGTTCCCTCCAGGCAACTCCAAAAGTCATGGTCACGATTCCTAACGTGATGGTCACTATGAATTTGAATGTTTGAACTTCATAGCTTTTTTGGTTAGGTTAAGATAGTGATTTGCTTTGCGAATCAGTCTGGACCAAAGTCATTCATTCCTTTTACTATATCGTAGTTACGAATTAGAGATTTTTTACCGTAAATTGGGATGCCTTGCATAATGCTTGAGACTTAGACTCTTATTCAACTTTCAATACAAACCTATCTTAAAAACTATAAAAACACCACTTAAAAAAGATGTTAGAGCATGTCAATCTACATTGTCAAGGTTAAAAGAGAGTTTTGACTTAGGTTTTAACTAACCTAGTCCAACAATCTCACCCTTTTTGATTTTTACAACTTAAATTGATTTTGCAAAGGATAAAAAATTACACAAGTGTGAAGTTGAAATGGTAACTTAGTTTAACAAATTAAACTTGGTGAGATACCAATTTAAACTTGAAATGCAAACAAACTAATTTAGATTGCTCTCCATCAAATTATACTACCCCTTAATTATGTCATGCAATAACTTCACTATTTCTCTCCCCCATTATCAAGATTAAAAAGAGAGAACAAGATAATGATAGAGATGAGTATAAAGAACAACCATATAAGGAACAAAAGCTTGAAATTTTATTGATATAGTCATAGGCAAACATAAACATAATTAAACATAAGATAAAGTTGTACAATCACAATCATATGTTAGAATAAAAATAAAATAGAAAAAAAGGAAAAATTACAAGCCTAAGAAAAACTAGAAAATTAGAGAGTTGTCATCATCTCTAGACTCTCCAACATCCTCATCTCCTCCTCCACCCTATGCTTCGTCTACTTCTTTTACCCCTTGGTCTTCCTCTTCTTCTAGAGTATCCTCCCAATCTTTAAAATCTGGGAGATGGCAAGATGCTGCACCCACCTTCTCTTGAAGGTCCACTAAATCACTATGGAGGTGAGAAAGAAGAAGATATCTCCTCTTTATCATATGCATCACCTTGTCCATTTTTTTAATTAATAGTAAAGGGAGAGATGGCAGAAGTTTTAGGAGATGGGATTGGTTGGACACTTTTTTCTATCACAAACCTCTTCCTTTTTGAAGCTTGAGTAGTTTCATGCTTCTTAGCCCCAATAGACCCCAAGGTATAAATGTAAGTATCTAGATGGATAGCCTTGGCATTTATGAGGTAGGGCAAATCAAGGAAGTTTTGGGAGGGCAAGTATTTCTTAATGAGGTATTTTTCATTTTCCTCATTTAGGGCTCCCACATAACAACAGATGGTTGTGACATGAGAGGGGGGAGAAATTGGCTTTTAGGTTTAGTACTTATGTGAATCCATTGATACACAAGGTACCGACCTGTTTGAATTGGCTTATTTTTAGTTAGGCAAAATAGAAAAGTCAGGTCTTTTTGGGAAACTTTTTTATTCCCATCACCCATAGCATTTACTGAAAATGAAATGATCTGGTGAAGAAGCCAATTTGGAAGGGTTCAAATGTATTTGGCCAAAGATGTTTTTGGGTCATGTTTGGTTTTAATGGATATCTTTGACCATAATTCATAATAAATGATATCAAGTGCAAAGATGATGAATGGTATATCATCTTCCACTTGTAGGTTGAAGAGGTTAGAAAGTTGGTTAAAGGTAATAAAGTGGGGGTCCCCAAAAGCCCTAAAAACTAACCCATACAACCCTACTTTTGATTTGGCTCACATGCTTAAAGTGATAGTGCACATGAACTCCTTGACGATTTCCTCATACTTGGGTTCATCTTTGAAGATAAACTCATTCCACCCTAAGTTTGATAGAAAAGCATGAATTTCATCCTTGATTCCAAGTGACTCAAGGAGATAGGTAGAGAATTTTATTTGCTTGGATTATCCTATTGGAGTTGGCTTTATACCTATCCTTTTCTTTCTTTGGCTATTCCCTTCATTAGGTGAAGGCCATGAGGGCTAGGAAGTTGGGTAATGCTTTTCCCTTTCTCTGCTTTAGTTAGTTTCTTAGGTGCCATTGAGGGAAGTTGGGAGAGTTTGAAAGATTTGAGAGATGAAATGAGTTATAGATGAAGAATGAAGTTAAAAGAAGGATATAGGGGTGTTAGGATGGTTTAAATAGGTAGAAAATTGGTGAAAAATGGTAACAAAATGGTAAAAATTGCATTAAATAAAGGGTTGGCATTAGTTGATAATCAAATCAATTAATGCCTAATAATAACTAGAATTTGCGATCGTTAATAGCAGGTTGTAGCCTCTAATTACAAATTTTGTAAGTAACGAATAAGAATTTCTCGAAAAATGAGAGAGTCAACGATAAAAGAATTTGAGTTTTGAAAGAATTCGCAGTGGTGATTTAGAATTGTGATAATGAATTACAAGCTTGACAGTAAATGGACGAGTGCCTGTAAATAATGACCATGAATTGACAATCGCAACCACAAATTACAAGGAATAAAGAAAAACAATGAAAGAATATGAATTTACCTTCCTAGATGTGATCCACTTAATGCTGTGATGATTAATTCAAGCAAATGGGCATAATAAACCTCAATAGCTTAAAGAATTAACACATCCAAAGTAATTCAACATATCATTCAATCAATCAAAGTAACAAACACAATGAAGAATGTGAGTAGAGATAAAATTTTCACCCTAAGGAACTTCCATCTAACATCCCTAGCTCCTTTTAATAAAGTTCATCCTTTCTTCATTTAGGGATTTAGTGAAAATGTCTGTAAGTTAATGATTAGTGTTAATAAATTCCTACATCACATTTCCATTTGGGATATGATCTCTAAGAAAGTGATGCCTAATGTTAATGTGCTTGCACCTAAAGTGTTGGATGGGATTCTTTGAAAGATTTATTATACTTGTGTTGTCACATTTGATGGGAATATGGTCAACAGCCTTGCCATAATCCTTGAGTTGTTGTTTTATCCAAAGAACTTGGATGCAATAATAACCTACTATTCTACTTGGATGGTGGATAAGGCGAGTAAAACTTACTTTTTACTAAACCAAGAAACTAAGCATTCTACTATAAATTGGCAAGTTCCAAAAGTGCTCTTCCTATCTAATAAACTACTTGCATAATCCGTATTCGAATACCCCAGTAAACTAAATGATGAATTCCTAGGATACCATAACCTTAAAGGTAATACGTCATGTAAATATTTAAGAATCCTTTTAACAACATGTAAATGAGATTCCTTAGGGTATGATTGAAACCTAACATACAAGTATTCACTAAATATAATGTCGAATCTAGAAGCAGTGAGATAGAGTAAAGAACTAATCATACCTCTATACTTATTCTCATCAATTGGCTTACATGATTTATCTATGTCTAGCTAGATGGTAGCACTCATTGGTGTCTTAACAACTTTGCATCCATCCATTCCAAACCTCTTGAGTAGATTCTTTGAGTATTTGGCTTGGTTGATAAAAATGTCCTTTTAATTTGTTTGATTTGTAGACTAAGGAAGAACTTGAGATCTCCCATCATGCTCATCTCAAATTCTCTAGTCTTACACTTAGCAAAATCTTCATAAAGAGATTCATAAGTAGCACCATGTCATCAACATAGATTTGTACAATGAATGTGTCTTAATTGTGCTTTTTAACATATAAAGTTATATCAACCTTGCCTTTTTCAAAATCATTTTGTAAAAAAAATGAACTAAGCCTTTCATACCAAGCTCTTGGACCTTGTTTTAGACTATATAAAGCTTTAGTTAGTTTGAAAACATGATTTGGAAAAGCATGAGATTCAAAACTAAGAGGTTGTTCAACATAAACTTCTTCCTCAATAAGTTCATTCAGAAATGCACTTTTAAGATCCATTTGAAAAATTTTAAATTCATGTGATAAACATATGCTAAGAGAATCCTAATGGCTTCTAATCTTGCCATGGGGGCCTAGGTTTCATCATAATCAATGCCTTCCTCTTAGTTGTATTCCTTTGCAACCAATCTAGCTTTATTCCTAGTAATGAAACCTTGCTCATCTAACTTGTTCCTAAACACCCACTTACATCCTATAATAGGGTATTCCTTAGGCCTAAGAACTAGTTCCTATACATTATTTCTCTCAAATTGGTTGAGTTTCTCTTACATAGCAATCACTTAACTTTCATCATCAAGAGCTTCATCAATTAATTTTGGCTCAAATTGAGAAACAAATGCAAGATTATTTTCTAATACATGAAGTTGAGATTTAGTACTTAGTCTCATAAATGTCTCACCAATGATTAGATCCTTTAGGTGATGTTTGGAGAATCTCTAATCCTTAGAAAGATCTTAAGCTGGAATTTCTACTTATTATAGTTTGGATTCCTTTTCTTTTGATGACTTGTTACCTTCAAGATCAATCATCATTTCTTTTGGAGTTGAATCTAACTCTAATTTCTCAAAGTCACTTATAAGATTATCAATAAGAGAACCTTTCCTAAGATCAAGTTTACTAGATTCATGAAACACAATATTCATAGACTCTTTAACAACCATATTACTTTTATTAAAAACCATATAGACTTTACTAGAGGTGGAATAGCCTAGAAATATACCTTCATTTGTCTTAAAAGTAAAATTTTCAAGGATGTCCTTGGTATTAAAAATATAACATTTGCATCCAAAAGTTCTAAGGTATGGAATCTTAGGTTTTCTACCATTCCAAAGCTCATAAGAAGTTTATTGAGAATGAGAATTTTGAAGACATGATTAGTAATATAATAAGAAGTATTGATGGCTTCAACTTAAAAGTAATTAGGCAAGGAATACTTAATAATTATAGTTCTAGCCATCTTTACTAATGTCCTATTTTTCCTTTCTACAACACCATTCTATTGAGGAGTTT
Organism: Omphalea diandra; assembly: GCA_949677035.1. Classification (NCBI taxonomy): domain Eukaryota; kingdom Viridiplantae; phylum Streptophyta; class Magnoliopsida; order Malpighiales; family Euphorbiaceae; genus Omphalea; species Omphalea diandra. The sequence continues at coordinate 31,663 of CATIWR010526950.1, read as the reverse complement.
TAGGAGTAGAAAATTATGAGAAATCTTATTCTTTAAGTAATAAGTTTCAAAAGATTCATTTTGAAATTCTTTTCTATAGTCACTCCTTATAGATTAGATGAAGTAACCTTTTTCATTTTCAACTCTTTTTGTAAAACGTTTAAAAGCATCAAAAGTGTCATTCTTATGAGCTAGAAAGGACACCCAAGTAAACTTAAAGTAATCATCAACTATGACAAATGCATAATGCTTTCCACCTATACTAGCATTCCTACTAGGTTTAATTAAGTTCATGTGGATACGTTGAAGAGGTCTAGATGAACTTACAACATTCTTTGCTTTGAACGAAGTTTGATGCTGCTTCCCCATTTGGCAAGGTCTACATGTCTTATCCTTCGATAATTTTAGCTTGGGAAGACCTTCCATAGCTCTCCTTTAAAAAGGCTCTGTAGGAGTTCCATGCTAGCATGACCAAGTCTTCTATGCCAAAGCTAAGCTTCATTGCTAAGAGATACAAGACACTTGAAGGATTGGTTAGTTAAATTGTCTAAGACAATTTGGTAGGTATTGCCCTTCCTTTCACCCTTAAAGATTACCTTTCTATCCACCAAAGTGGTAACCCAACATTCTTTAAGGTCAAAGGTGACTTTTTTACCTTTATCACACAATTGGCTTATACTTAACAAATTATGTTTTAAACCATCAACTAAAAGAACATTATCAATAAGTGAACAACTATTCTTATCAATTGCACTAATGCAAATTGCCTTGCCTTTGGCATTTTTCCCAAAAGTAACATTACCACCTTTCTTTTCTTTTATGGCTATGAATAGCTTTTTGTGGCCCATTATATGCTTCGAGCATCCATTATCCACATGCCAGTCATTATCTTCATTAATGGCTGCCATATATTCCTACACACTAAAAACATATCACCTTTGTTTAGGTACCCAAGTGTAATTGGGTCCTTAGGGGTTAGGTCTTGAAGGGTCCTCTATTTTGAGGTAAGCCTTCCTAATATAGCAAAAAGTATTTATATGACTAAACTATATACAATAATTGACATCAGAGCTTAGACTTGTAAGTCTTTCTTTAATGTAAAACTTTGGTATGAGTAAGAGGCCTTTTCATCCCATGATGGTAAGAATGTGAGCATGTGAAAGAATGATTAGGAGTAGAAGATAATTTTTTATGCATGTTAGGGTGAGCATGCTTCTTATTGTAGATGAATGCATGACTATCCTTTTTACGCTTAGGCTTTGAGCCTTGAAATGCCTTCCCCTTGCCATTAGGCATATGTGGCTTAGTGCTAGGAGCACTCTTCCTCCTAATTGCCTTAATGCTAGATGTTTGAGGTGTTAAAGCTCTAATAAAAATAGTGAGAGGGGGTGTAGATGATGAGGAGGTTCCATTGAAGCCTATACCATGTCTTACTAAAGGAGGTATTTAATGTATCTAAAACTTCCTTCCCTTTGTGAAACATAGAAATATAATTTCTTAGCTCAATTACCTCTCCTTTTAGGGTATCATTTTCCTTTCTCAAGAAATTTAGAGAAGAAGAAGATTTAGTAAAACTTGTAAAAAAAGTTTTGAGTTCTTCATTTAAAGTCCTCAACTCACTTACATGCTAATTTAATAAGTTAAACTCATTTTCCTATTTTGAGCATTTCTTTTTGTAAGTTTTCATTTATGACTTGTACTAGTCACATCTTAATGTAAGAGCTTTTAAGAGCTCATCATCTACATCATCATATACATCATAATTTTCACTAGAATAGGGTGAAGAACTTACCTTATTAGAAGAGTCCTCTTATGCCATGAAACATAGATATGCTACTTCCTCATCTTCATCCTCCTCACTAGAGCTGTCATCCCAAGTGGTTATGAGTCTTTTCTTCTTTTTTTTTTTTTGTACCCTTTCTTCTTCTTCTTCTTCTTCTTCTTTAACTTGGGGCAACCATATTTGATGTGGCCTTGCTTGCCACACTCATAGCATGTTACTTCATTCTTCTTTTCTTTAAGGTTGGGAGATGCCTTTTTGAAGTTCTTTTTATCTTTCCTTCTTCTTATCAGCTCCTTGGTTCTCCTAAAAAACATGACTTGCTCCTCTTCTTTTTTTTTTCATTATCATCATCACTTAAGACAACTTTTGCCTCTTTGCCTTTGGTTAAGGATTTAAGGGCTAAGGTTTTCTTTTTTGTTTTGTCATTCTTGTTCCTTTGCCCTCTCATCTTCTTCATTTTTCATCCTTTTTCGAGGCTAGCTTATAAGTAAGAAGCTTGCATATGAGAACATCTGTTGGCATATTTACACCAAACTTTTAAAAAGGTAAAGATTGAGTATTTTAGTGTTTACTTCATGATTGGTAAATTTTTTTTTGAATTTCTTCATGTTTGTGACGTTGGATAAGAGTCTATTCATCATATCGATGATGTTTTCATTATGTTTCATCATGAATAACTCCTATTCTATCGCATGCATCTCTAATCTGCTGTGCCTTCATGATTGTTCTCCAAAGCTTTCCATATTCCATAAGCAATGAGGCAGTGTTATACTCTTTCAATCTCCTCCTCTAACAAAGAGCTAAGAAGGATTGCCATTACTCTTTCGTTCCTACCATTTGGTCTTCTATAAGCTTCCATCCATTCCTCATTTGGGATTAACTCTTCACTTCCAACAATCACCTTAGTAGGAGATTTCCATTCTTTTGCAACTATATCCTAAAGAACCACCACATCGTTGTCCAAATATATTTCTATTCTATACTTCCAATGCATATAGTTGAATTTATCAAAGTATGGCTTAAGATGGGTATGGATTCCTTCTTGTGCCATTTGTCTTTGCTCACATAAATAATGGTTTTAATGAGACCTTGTTCTAATACCACTTATTGGCCCTTTAACACCAAAAAGAGGGGGAGGGGGGGAGAGGGTGGGGGTGGGTTGAATTGGTGGTAATTTTAAAAATTGAAGGGAAGGTAGATGGATATAGAAGAAAAAGGAGAAGAGATGGAGACAAAATATTTTATAGTAATTCAAATGTTAATTAAACCAGCATCTACTCCTCAATTCTTCACAATTGGGTATTCCACTAATTCTAAACGGTGTTTCTAAGCTCACACCAAACTTTTACACTTTATGTTTTGTGGCTCTCACACAACCTTACAACTTATGTTTTAAGGCTCACACAAAAACCTCTCAAGTATTTCCTAATGGCTTACACTTAACCTATTATAAGAGTTTTATAACTAAGCTAACTCTCAAACCTAATCACAATGGTGTTTAATACTTACACCAAACAATAACAACTTACATACAAAAAATTAAAGTTTGGGAAACACAATTGCAAGAGTTTGTTTATATTCAATGATATTCTCTTGCATTCTTGTCTGTTTGGTGGAGTATTTATAAGCAATAAGCACCAAAGAGATGTTACAAAGAAACTATGTCTAAATCTCTAAGGTATGCTAGGTAAATATTACATTAAATCCTTGTTAAACACATTTTGCTATCATGACTGGTCATTCGTGGCCGTGATTTCTCTTCTTGCACCAAATTTACTGAAATCATAGTAGAAAACTTTGTTTATATCTAATGAATAGTCCACATGGCATGCTATCATTGGTCTTTTGAGAAAAATAACCATTGTGTTCTTCCAACCAAATAAAATTCGCAGTCGTAAGCTATCTTCCTCTTAGATGCAATTGACATCGCTAATCTGTTTGTTTGATAAGGAAAAGTTGCTTTAATAGGTCATGATCTCGAAGACTATTTCACACTTGCAAATTTTTATATGTTAACAATTATCTTAGACACTTGGCAAGCTCTGGTTATGGACTTGATTCCCTCTAAGCAACTCCAAAAGTCACGGTTGCTATTCCTAATGTGATGGTCATCCTGAATTCTACTATTTAAACTTCATAACTTTCTTGGTTAGGTTGTGATAATGATTTGCTTTGTGAATTAGTATGGACGAAATTCATTCATTCCTTTTGTTATATTATGGTCATGAATTAGAGATTCTTCACCGCGAATTAGGATACCTTTCACAATGCTTGAGACTTAGACTCCCATTCAACTTCCAATGCAAACCTATCTTAAAAACTATAAAAATGTCACTTAAAAAAGATGTTAGAGCATGTCAATCTACATTATTAAGATCAAAAAAGAGTTTTGATTTAGGTTTAATCAATCTAGTCCAATATTTTTAGTGTCTTCAGACACCTTCTTCCTAACATAAACTCTAAGGTTTAAACGTTCCTTAAAAATCAATCCAATTTGAATAGAACAGGATATCTTGGGAGTAGCTTGTATAAAAAATAAGAGAAAAGTTGCATATTACATATAACTAAATAATATTATTCATATAAACATATATATTGGATAAGATTATTAGCATAACATACCTCATACTTATGACCTATAACTTAGGTTGATGAGAAGATGAGGGATCAATTAATGATGCATCAAAATTATCAAAGGTAGGCAATGCAACTGGTGGTGAAACAAGTAAGGAAGGTGAAGATGATGATGCATATGGTTGAGCCAAAGGTGATGGAGTGGTTGATCAGAGGGTAGTATATAAGGTGAAGAAAAAGAAGGCCTATCATATTGACCTCATTGAGTCCCTCGCTCTAATACACTTCCATAATATTGATCATTCCTTTACATCATATGAAATATGTATTTATATCACATCCTATGAAATATGTATTTATGTATTCTTAGACATTCACATGCATACATGGATTATAATATAAATATTATAATTTTAGTTTCATAATACTACTTCTAATCATTATCGACATTATATAAATTAATATCATTATCCATTTATCATCTTCATTAGCTAACTCTTTATTTTTTGACTAATTGTCCTCTTTTTTACTTCCATCAATGTTGATAAATGAATCAGTCGGATCATTTAACACAATTGTTATCCATTTATCATCTTCATTAGCTAACTCTTTATTTTTTGACTAATTGTCCTCTTTTTTACTTCCAACAATGTTAATAAATGAATCAGTCGGATCATTTAACACAATTGTTTGAACTTCCTTCTGAAGATTGATTTCATGAATATATGTGTCATCATCTTAGAATGGTTTAACATTCACAGCAGAAACTTCCACTACAAATATAGCTTAAATTTTTTAAATAACTCACCAATCATTCTTATCCAATTTTAAGCTAAGATATGTGGTACAATAGGCTTCCATCGCTTGTGAAGTAAGGACAAAAGGTTCATACTTAGTAAATCTCTTTTTATAGTTCCCGTGGACAAATTTGTATTGCTTGTGAACTATCATACCAACATTTAGTCCAGGATGAATCCACTTGCAGTTGAATAAAACAATTCTTTTGTTGGCTAGTGCATGATACTTTATTTTCAACACTTTGATTAATTGACCATAGTAGTCACTCTAATCAGCACTATAATTTATACCTTTTATTCATAACCCCATTATTATTAGTTGCTCTATTAAAATCATGTGTTGCTTTAAGTGAAATTTGTAACTGTTGACATAATGTCCACTATACAACTTTACAATGTGTAATGGACCTGTTGCTAAATCTTTAATAAAAATATTGGTAATATAATTTGAGTGATTATGTGCTTACAAAATATATTAATTTTCACATTGAACATTAAATTGTCTTAAATATAATTGAAAATACAAGTTTATTATGCATTTTATGTACTTTCATATTGATTAAACTAAATTGCAAAATTATTCCCCATATCGCGTTAAGCTTATTTATAAAATTAGTTTCCCAATAATTAATTCATAATTTCATAATTATTTATGACATTTATTACAAATATATAAATTATATCTTAATTTCATAATTACTAACCAAATTACTAATTAATTTCTAATTTCTTTGTTAAATATAAAATTTATTGATAAAGTTAGTTTCCTAATAATTAATTCATAAGTTCATAATTAATTATAAAATTACTTGTAAAATATAAATTGTATCTTAATTTCATAATTAATAACAAAATTTCTAATTATTTATAGAATTAGTTTTCTAATAATTAATTCATAATTTTATTATTTACAAAAATATAAGTTATCTCTTAATTTCATAATTAATAATAAAATTACTAATTAATTTCTAATTTCTTAGTTAATAATCAAAATAAATTTAATATAATAAAATTAATTCTTAGTTTCATAATTTTTTACAACAATTAATTAATACACTACAATTAATTTACAATTCCTTAATTAATTGCAAGATTAATTATAAAAATAATAATTAATTCCTAGTTACCTAATCAATTACAAATTTATTAAGTAATTCTTAATTTCCTATTTATTATACCAAATAAACAAATACATTGCAAAATAATTCCTAATTTCTTAACTAATTATAATAATTATTTATACAATTAATTCTCTAATTATTAATTCATAATTTGCTTAATTAATATACTAAATTTATTATTTTTCATATAATTTCCCAGTACTAATAATTTTCTAAAAGTAATAAAATGAAAACTTAAATACTCATGGCAGAGTAGGCCTGTTAGTGTTTCTTAAGAGCTATAGTTTAGAACTCTTAAAAATAGTGCTTAATTTGATTAATCTTAACAGTTATATGGATTGATCGTCAATTTACCTATCTCTATTGGAACTTTCCACTCCTCTTCTTTTGTCTACCACTTTTGGCCTTAATTGTCAGACATTAATTTGTTCTCTTCTCCCTCTTATTTACTCTTTTTGGTGCTCTTATTTACTCCACTTCCTACCCCTTCACATACAGTTACCAAAACCCTCCTTTTATATTATTTACATTATGGAAATTAGTTTATGCAATCCTAATTAGTTATCTCCTACTGAAGTGGAGAGTCTAAATAAATCAATGTGCACATTTGAATTGGATACTAACATGAAAACAACACAAAATACATTGATTCTAATTTTGGTAGGCTTAGTGATTGGGGGAAAAACCTATGGTATCAGCCTCCTTCAAAGTATTTTGACTAAAGTAGGGAACACTCAAAAGGGCTTCGTAGTGGAAAGACTTAGTACCCCAAACATATTTCTCTTTAAGTTTTTCTTAGAGCAAGACAAGAAACAGTAGTGGATGAAGTTTCCTAGAATGTCCAAAGAAACATAATGTGCTTAGAGAATGGTAACTGGACTTTCCAATTGAAGAAGTAGAGTTTACAAAAGAAAAATTTTGGATCTAAGTGTTTGGCCTTCCGTTAGACCAGATGATGAAAAGGAATGAAGAAGCAATAAGTAACTTAGTGTTTGTATGTTTTTGTGAAGCAGATGCCGCATTAGAAAATAAGGCATATTAGAGCTCAAAGATGAGAATACAAGTCGGTTCATGTGGAAAAAACCTCTTCCTCTAGGCTTTATCAATAAAAAGAAAGGAGTTGAGAAGTGGGTTTCGTTCTTGTATGAACATCTTTTACCATTCTGGCGTGGCATCATGAATCACAAAACTAAAAATTGCCCAAATTACCTCATTATAGAGAACTATGAAGAAGTTAATGAATGAAAATAGTGTTACGGTCCTTGGTTAAGGGCAAAGATCCAATCTCAATCTAAATCAAAGGCTAAAGGCTAATAATGACACAAGCCTTGCAATTGTAATAGGATAGACCTAAAATCAATAGGGTGGCACATGATGGTGCAATTTCTGATAGAAGAGTGATGGTAGATAGAGAAGCAGCTAATAAGGAGTCACACACTATTAATGTCACAACAAAAAGGGCATATGTGAGCACTTCGAGTTTCATGGTTTTGCATTCGAAGGAGTGAAATCTTGCTTGTGACTCCAACATTTTATTGATCAACTGGGGATCAAGAAGAGAAGGGTCTTTACATTGGTAATAACCTTAGAACATGGCACAATTTTAGTTTAATAGGGAATCACATAGGCCTAACAAGAGTTTAAAGTCTTAAGCCCAAATAGGTGGTCATCAGAGGACTAAAAAGTGAGACAATACATTGGCACCATACCTAGGAATTATGGAGTCACCACCCGACTTTAGTAGAGATAAGAATCTGAGGAAGATAAAATCTGAATCAAATTTAAGTTAATTAGAAGAGCTATTTTATCTTTATCCTATCAAAGATTAGGTTTGAAAATTGGGTACAATTTGGGGAAGAGGTTAGGCACCCTCCAAACCATTCGAATATTAGGATCCAACCTTCAAGCATCTTTGGTTCACTCTTAATATTTTAACTAAGTTATTTATTAGGGTAATTAACAGTATTAAGCATACATCTGGCGTAATTAAACTAATCAAATCATTCTATCAATCCATAGAGGAGAGGGGTCATGCATCATGGTATATGTTCATCATACATATTTATACATCCACTCAAGCATAATCGTGTCAAAGGGGAGGGGAATTATGCATCATGGCATATGGGTTTTAGCATGCATTATCTTCTATCCATTCAAGCATAATAATTCATAAACACGTAAAATGATAATCAAGACCAAACTCATGGTCTAACTCAAGTAAGAACACTTACAACTAAGGAAAGAGAACAACTTAGTGACTAATAAAAAGAAAGTGAGTAAAAGAAACTAAAAGGAAAGCAAATAAGGTCCATAGTAATTAGCTTACCATATCTCCAAAGTCAAGGTCCTTAAACATACATCTAAGTCCATAACATTATGTGCCCATATCACATGGATAACATTAAACATTAGTAAGCATGAGTATTATGGAGAACAAGAATCATAAACATGCAATGCAAAGCTTAATGGAGGATCTTTAATTGCCTAAGGCTAAATCACCACAAACGGATGTCATGGGATTAATGAATCCTCTTTCTCATTACTCACTAAAAGCTAGGCATCCACGAGCACTACTAACCATAAAAGAGGTTAGAATGCATATTAACAAATGATAAGTTATAAGCATAAAAACATGTATTAATAGTACTTAGAATTGCATAACCAAAAGATGTAAGCAAGTGTGGAATGACTCTCAAGGTCCTAGCAGTGACTAATTCCTTACTTGGTCACTATCAAAAGAGGATCAAAGAATGTTAACCATTATATTAAATAAAAAATAAAGGAATATAAAGCATTATATGAAAAGAAGTTGTGAAATCACTGTCAAGTTCCATTTTTGATATGAATAGGGATCCTAGGATATTTAGCCTCCCTTTATTCTATCATTAGGAAGTTGAAAAATCACAAAAAATTTTTTTGAAAAAGGTGAAATATGTATAAGGAAAGAAAATCAAATTTGCAAAGGTTGTCTACCAATTGAACTAGGTTATACAACCTAATATGAGAGCTATACAGCCCAAACATAGGGATATACAACTTACGAACAAGGATGTACAAACCCTATTTCTTAGGTTTTAAAAATAGAGAAAAAAAAAGAGGGAAAGAAGAAAGGGGAGAGTAAGGGGAGGTTCCTAGATGCCTTTGTGCATTTTTTTGCCTTTAGAGGCTTATAAGTCCAATACTTTCCTCCAAAATGCTTAAGGAGTGCACAATGATTAAGAGATTAGGTCTAGTTCTACGTTGGAGTGAGTTGGGGTGAGTTAGGGTTTAGGGTTTATGTGTTTGAGGAATGTTTAAGAGTGAATTTTGGCAGAGTAACTTTAGGTTTTTCCAAGCCTCTCCCTCTCTTCAAATGGGAGGGGTATTTATTAGTGGTGGATGAGTGCACCAAACCTTAAAATGGTTATGGTCGCACCATGGACGCATTCGATCATAAAGAGGGAGATAAATCTCCTAGAATTAGGTTTGCATGTAGGCTATGCAACTAAGAATGGGTTATACATCCATCTATCATGACTATGTACCCTTAGGGTTTAAATAGGGACCAGTTCTAGAAGTCTTTGGTGGTTAGGTTTAAGAAAAGGTTGTACAACTTTAGTAGAAGGCTATACATCCCTAGGATTAGGCTGTATAACGCATTGTATAGGTTGTACAACCTTGGTGGGCTAAGCTAGCAGCCTAGGCTACTGGTCTTAGGCTTGATGCTGGGCTTTTAGTATTAGGCTTTTATAAGGTTTCCTAAGACTTTTTATCTCTTCCATTGGCAAAGTTCCTTGTATTTTAAGGATGTGTTTAGTGATTTTCATCATCATGCTCTACATCAAAAGGTCAAAAACTGATGCTTACAGTTTTCCCCTACTTTATAAGGCTTGAAAAACAACATTTGAGAAAAACATAATTACTTTAGACCAAGTACTTCTTTCTGCATATATAAAATTGTATGAGTTATGATTATTTGTCTTTTATTATATGGTTTTCGATCTTTATTAGAGTTGTGCCTTAACTAGAGATGTCCCATAGAGATGTGGCCTTTAAAGGTGGTAGAGGCAGAGGCTATCTCTTATAGCCATTGTCTGATGTTGAGGCCCTCCATTTGGTAGTGGTACTTAGGAGAGCGCATCTTTCCCTAAAGTAGGGGCCTGGATGAATGACTTGCCTCACAATGCTTATCCATGATCCTGTTCTGAGTGAGAGACCTTAAGGGTGTAGAGCTCTTTGTAACATTATGCTACTAGATAGTGGAGCAACTATCTTCTGCTAGTACTCCCTACGTATCCTAGATGGTTGGAACACTCGTGAGGAGTCTTCCTTTGTCAGAGGCAACTATTCAACCATTCCTTCTATACATGCTTGATGAAGGGATCATTCTACAACACGAAAGCCAGGGCATTACTGTATAAGCTACTCAAAGATCTACCACTCTTTCTTCTTTGTCTGGCATTATTATTGCTCGAGGATGCAAATGGGCCTATGGATCGACTTCGAAAGGCATGAAGTCGGTAGTGTCAGAGACCTAGCTTCCATGCCTAATATTTTGGTGTAATTTTGCATGACTTCATTGACTAGATCCATTATGTTGTTATGGATCACCTAGTCTGCTTATACATTTGAGCCAATCGAGATCACCCATGTAAATATTTTATTCTTTATTTCCTTATACCCTGACTATGATATGAGCTTTGTTTCTAAAGATGCTTCCCTTTTTCTTTTTATAGATTCCCTGTGTGCAAGCTGAGGCTATGGTCGATCTGATTGCTTCCTTGAAGAGGGTCGTGACATAGCGGATGCACTCCATGTAGGTTAGTAAGGGAAAATAGGAGTAATGCATGTATGCATGTTCATGATATATGTTGTGTGTTCTATTCATCCTTACCCTCATGTTTCTTGTAGGAGACGATCCAATACCTGAATCATGAGATTAGATAGAAGGATCAATGTTTGGTAGAGGTAGAGAAGGCAACTCGATCACGGGTATGTGGTGACGGATGGCAAGGTAAAGGATTCTAAGGCAACTCCTTCTAAAGGTGAGGATAGATGAGCCCTAGAGATCCCACCATTTTCACTTAGCTTTTTAGGACATTTTTCCCCCTCTTTTCCCTTTTGGGATAGTACATATAGTTGATATTTTCCACAGTTGTATAGTTTATTAGGCAATTCGAAAGAGCCCCAATTTTGAATGCTTGCTTAGGAATTTCTATGACAAATTAAGGCAACATTGTCTCCATTTATGGTCAAACTCTGATAATCTAATTTCCTTTTAATGGAAAAACATGGTTTTGGCCTCTAATTGTGTCTTTGGGTGTGTATTGTTATTCTTTTACATATATGCTTTCTAGAATAAGTACAAATGTCATTTTAAGTTCAAAATATAAAGGAGGAGCTACTCGACTTTTTTTTCTAGAAAACAAGGGTTGTACAACCTAAGATGAGGTTTGTACAACCTAGGTGGGTGGCTGTATAGCCCTAATCATAGGATGTATAGATTTGATTAAGGGTTGTACATACCTAGTCAGGTGCTATACAGACCTTACAGCTATAAATATCCACTCCAAATTTCCTCTTCACACCTACTGCTTCTGGCTCCCAAACCATGTCAAGGGCATTTTTAAGATCTCTTTCACCCTATATTTGGTTTGATTTACTGTGGTTGGGCTTTCAATGATTCACTGTCTCTCCTTTATCTACCTTGACACTTATTTTCTATAGGCAACTTGTGATTTATGGGATCCCACCCATACTTTTCGCTTTAGAGATATGGATATATCCCTCTTGCTAGAGGTATTTGACGCCATTCTCAATTGGCATGTTATAGTTGTGGACTAGATTTTACTACTTCAACTGGATTACCAACATGTTCAGAAGATGTTGGAGCTATTTGACATATGGTATGAGGAGATACTCAGGTACACTTTAGGCAATAAAAAGATTCTCATGGCTCTTTTATCACTATATTCCCCTTTAGAGGTGATCTCGAGTAGCTCAAGGTCGTATTGTGGCATTCATTCTAATAGGCTAGTATTTACTATGGAGGGTGGGTGGAGAGATAGATCTACAAAATTTACCACTTTTAGGAGGAGTTGAATTAAGAAAGACCCCCTATATTGACAATCTTGGGCGAGACCATCATAGGATTCAATAGAGTGGCTCTTGATGTTAGTGACTCTTTTACGTGGAGCTTGCTATTACTTTAGGTAAGAGTTCCTCTTGTATGACCTTTCTTATGGTTCTTGCTTAGCCTTTCCTCTTGTCTCTCTCTCTCTCTCTCTCTCTCTCTTCCTCTTTTAAATATGGTTGTAAGAGAGGTTGGAACTATTAGCTACCTTTACCATGGATGCAAGTTTTTACTATAAGAAACATCATTCGAATAACTGTTTGCTGAGGCCAGCTACTACCAAGGCTGAATGGATGTCTCATATCATTGCCACTGACATCCATTAAACGTGTCACATGTTACCTTGAGGACTTATGGGGATTGTGTCATCCTTTAGGCACTTTTTATGACCCAGCTTGCATGTGCCACTAGTTTAGCACTCCTCAGTTTGAGGTATAGTTCTTTCCTTCATTTGTAAAGGGTCCGTTGTCCCAGCGCTTCCTAGATAAGGGGTGAGGCTATATGGAATAGTCACCATATTTATGATTTCTACACTGGTAAAAACCTTCAGCCTGACAATGATGCGAACTACATGGTATGGTTACATGACTTGTAGAGCCATAAGCATCACGTTAGCAAATAGTAGACAATTATCTTTCATAAAAAATACTATTTTATATTTGCTTATAATTCCAAAGCATGTATGGCTAATTCACTTTAACTATGCAAATGTACTTCCATTTGATATTATATTTAACATGAATCATTTACATTTTGCACATTACATATTAATTAAATGCATAATTTCCATTTTTAATGTTGGCACATTAGATCATCCAATTGTCTTGTTCATTGCCTTTGTCTTGCTGATCCTTTGCTCATTCATCTTTGTCTTCTCCATTATTGCCCAGCTATCCTGTTAATGGTCCCCCTAGTGGCTAGTTGCACTCCCAACTTTTACTTACATTTATTATTCATTTTTATACTCTAACTTTTGTCTAAGTTGCCTTTTCAAATTTTTTCTTCCTCTTTTTTTCTTTCTTTTTCCTTTTCATTATTTATTCATGCTTTAATTTTTTTCCTAAGCCTCCCTTTCAAGTTTTCAACTTAGCGGCCTATTTTACTTTTCTCACATCTCACATGAAATACTTCTTCAACGGGTCTAAATTCACTAGCTCAGTAAATTCATTCCCATTCATATCTATTAATTTCATCACACCACTTGAATATATTTATTTGACCGTGTAGGGCCATTTTATAGTTTGGCATGAACTTTCCTTAAGGATCTTGAGTTTGTGGCTGGACTACTTGTAGAATCAGATTACCAACCTTTATAGTGCTTGCTTTGACTTTTCTTATTGAATGCATAAGCCATCCTAGCCTAATACAATTATATGTGGTATAAGGCCTTCAACCTCTTCTCATCCAATAAAGCTAGTAGTTCAAATCTACTTTGCATCTATTGGTACTCTGGAATGTTAAACTCAATGAATACTTATAAGAACTTCACTTCCTGCTCAATTAGTAGCATTGCATCCATCCCATATAACAAGGAGTATGGCATCATCCTAGTCAACATCCTTGTCATAGTTTGATAACCCCATAAGGCAAATGGTAATTTCTCAGACCAGTCCTTATAAGTTTCAATCATCTTGGTAAGGATATTTTTAACATTAAAGTTGCAACCATCTTAGCAAGGATATTTTTATCATTCTTTTTTGCTGCTTCCACTACTCAAATGGCCTATGGCCTATAAGGTGACGACTTATGATGGGCTATGTTATATTTTTCTAAACATGACCTTGACCTCTGCTTGGAAATGGACACCATTATCTGTGACAATATGGTTTGGCACACTATAGTGACATATGAGGTTTTTCTCAATAGACCGTGCCATCTGCTTTACCTTTAGTTTATCGAAAGCTTCAGCCTTCACCCACTTTGAGAAGTAGTTTACTACAAGTATAATATACTTATGTCCCCTTGTAGAAGCTAATCTAATTTCTTTGATCACATGAATGACTCATTCTGTAAATGGCTAGGGTGAGGTTAGATTCTATAGCTTAATGGGTTGTAAATTATTGAGCTGACCATGGATCCAATATTCATGATAGTTTCGAACCTTTTGAATATAGTCATATTTTATAGTTATCCAGTAATATCTCAATCTCAAAATTTTCTTTGCCAATAATTTACCATTCATGTGGGGACCATAGATCCCTGTATACACCTTTTTCATGATTCTACCAACCTCTTCTTCTGCCACGCACTGCAGATGAACTCTGTTAGGCATCTCTTGTATACTACCCCATCATAAACCATAAACTATGAAGATAACCTTCAAATCATATCCTTGTCCAGCCCCTTTGGGGTATTTAGCATTCTCTAGATACCTTTGTATGTTAAAAAAGTAAGAATGATTCTTTTCTGATACTTGCATGACCTTTTTACTTATATAACATAACACCCTATATTAAAGTGTGATTAACGGTTTCATAAGCATTATGTCCGACCCATCCCAAATAGAGACTAAAGTGGCTAAAGCGTCGACCATTACATTCTCTTCTTTTGGCCTATGATGGAATATAACTCGTTAAAAGTTCTACACCAATCCTTTTATATGCTCTAGATATGGGCTTAAACATTCTTCCTTCAATTTACATTCATTTGTTATATGCAAAATGACTAGCAACGAGTCACTAAACACCTTTGTTGTTTTCACACTTACTTGCTTCAAGTGTTCAAGCCCTAGTGCATATGCTTCATACTCAGCCATGTTATTAGTGACTTTGTTGTCTAGTTTCTTAACTATAGGAAAAAGCTCCTCTTTGGCAAAATTAGAATTACCATACACTTACACCTTTCTTGTTTACTGCCCCGTCAAAGTATACTCTCTATCCCTAAGGCTCAATCACCCCTAGTCCTTTATCAGGGAAGGCAATTTAGACTTTCCTTCTTTGAAGGGTTATTATGCCAAATACTTTAAGACTACTTATCCTTTGATTACCCTTTTGGCCATATACTTAATGTCGAACTTACTCAATAGGATAAACCATTTTGCCAACCTACTTGTTAAGGAAAAGACTTAATGTAGGTACTTAACTAGATCAAGCTTTGAGACCACTTCTACTGTATGACTAAAAATAATGCCTCAATTTCTTTCTTTCCCAAACTAATGCCAAACAAGTCTTCTCCACTTGGTTGTACTTCACTTCATAGGATAGCAACTTCTTACTAAGATAATACATTGCGTGTTCTTTCCTTGTTCCATCTTCCTGAGCCAAAATTGCACCAACAGAGTTGTCTTTTACTATTAAATACAAGATCAATGGTTTTCCTAGCTTTGGTGGCTTTGACACTGAAGGGTTAGTCAAATATTTTTTTATTTTCTCAAAGGCCTCTTGACATTGTTCATTCCACTTTGATGGCTAGTTCTTCCTTAATAGTTTGAAGATTGGCTCGTAAATGGGTGTTAGTCTCGCTATAAGCTGGCTATGTAATAAATGCGACTCAAAAAATCTTGGATCTCCTTCTCCATCTTTGGTATGAGCATTCCTGAATTGCCTTTACCTTATTTAGATCCACTTTGATTCCCTTTTCACTAACCATGTGCCTTAATAGCTTACAAAAGGTGGCCCCAAATACACACTTCTTCGGATTCAACCTTAAGTTAGACTCATAAACCTTTTTCAGGAATTTCTTTAAAGCCTCAAAATGTCCTTCCCTTGTTTCTGACTTCACCATTATGTCATCTGCAAACATTGCCACCTCTTTATGGATCAAGTCATGCAATAAGGTTATTATCATTCATTAGTTTGTTACCCCCACATTCTTCAACCCAAATGACATCACCTTATAGCAATACATCTCCCATTTTATGATAAAAGCCATTTTCATCTTCTCTGTGATAGTCATAAGAATCTAATTATACTTAGAGAACCCATCCATAAAGGAATTCATGACACAAGTTGTGGCACTATTAACCAGTTCGTCTATATGTGGCAAAGGAAAATTGTCCTTGTCCTTTGGGTATGCCTTATTTTGATAATTATAGTCAGCATACATCCTCACTCTCCTATATTTCTTTGGTACTGGAACTATGTTGGCTTACCATTCAAGGTAGTCTACTACCTCTAATAACTTGGCATTCAATTGCTTTGCCACTTCTTCCTTGACTAGCTGAGCCCACCTCAGTCTCATCCTCCGAAGTTTCTATTTTACTGGTTTCATGTGTAAGTTAGAATTCTATGTTTTATAATTCACCTATGAACCCCTGATATGTCTTCATATGTCCAATCAAAGACCCTTTAGTATTTTCTAAGGAGTTGTTCAAACTTTCTCTGCTCTTATAGTATGACATCACTAATGATGAGTAAGATTTTTGAATTTTCCTATGTGCCAAGATTAAATGCAGTGGTATGCATATAATTATTGTTAAATATGATTATGAAATGATGCATGTTATGCACACTACCATAAGGGAACACATCACATAAGTAAGCCAATTTATCATTCATTGCCTTAATCTTAAAGAGGAATACATCATCATCTTCAAAAAGACTTGAAATAAGAACATCACTAGTAGTAAGAAAGTCAACTTCATTTGAAGTCTCATACACCCGATCCTTTTCCTTTTCTTTATCCTTGACTTCATTAATGATCCTCTTCTTATTATTTTATGGCCATACAGACTGAGGTCCATATAAAACTATAGATTAAGCTGATTCTTGATCATCGTTTATCTCTGCAATTTGTTTCCCTTTCTTCTTTCTCTTTTTCTTCCCATCCTCCTCTTATGATGAGTCTTGATAATTCTGATATCCCAATTAGCTAAAAACTAGTTGGCAAAAGACCTTCTCTAATTCATCTATATCCTTGCCTAATGACTCCTCATTCTCTATTATCTCATGCCCAACCATCTTAGCAGCCTCCCCTTCTTTCACAAAGAAATCTGATAGCTATTTGCACAAGTCCTTTAGATAAACCCACTTGTAAGTGATTTTAACAACTTGAAACCCTTAAAGATGCAACACAACCATGCTTAAAGCTTATACAATCTCCCCAACATTTGCATAGATGGTCATAAGCTCTCCCTTGTAAGGAGTCTTAACTTTTTTTTGTAAACAATGAAAGGCACCTCATCGAATGGGTGATACCATGGTCTTCTCAACATAAGCAAAAAAATGATTGGGATGTCTAAGATTGTAAATTCTACCATTGCCTCCACTATGCCTGTCTTGACCAAGGCCTTGAACACATTTGAAGTTGGCTTCCTACTATCATCATAAACTTGAATGACATTATTAGAAGATTCTAAATCTTTCTCAAACAAAACAAACTTATACAATAACTTCAATGGGTAGATGTTAATCCTAGACCCACCATCAACCATCATACATGGAATACATCTCCTTTTAACTTCTGCTTGGATGAATAGGGCTAGCTTGTGATCCATTCCTTTTGGTGGAAAATCCTCATATAAAAATGTGATTTTACCCCTATGGGTCACTAATGCAATGACATCCATCAGAGTAACTTCTTTTGAGATAATCATACTCGACAAAGCCTCAACTATAGCCTTCTTATGTTCTTTAGAGGTGACAAATAACTCCCACATACTGATTTGGGTTGGCATCTTTTTCAACAATTTCACAATAGGATTGTCATATTCTCTCTCCTTCATAACAAGCACATCTGCCTTTTTCTTAACCTTTTTTTTTTCCTTAGAAGCTTCTCTGTCAGGTAATGTTTCTCGTTTTGTGTCACATGGCTCAACTATTTTATTTCTTTCTTTTCATCGCTTTACTCCCATAGCTAGATCATCCTTTTTCCCTATACTTCCTTCACTATATCATCTAAACTTTCCTATGGATTAATATTGCAAACAACTAGAGTCTCCCTTATGGCCTTTTCAATAGTAGTAATAACAATTTCCTTAGGAATTGTAGAATCTATTATGAATGTCCCTTAATTTAGGGGAGGAACATTATGATAACTTGGGAGTGGGTTCTCTTATATGCTAGGCCTTCTAAAATTTGATGAAACCATCATTTTACTATCAATTAGATCCTGATTTCATGTTTTTGCTTGTAGTAGCCTTCAATGTTATGACATGCTTCTTGATAAAAAAGTGTTGTAACCATTGGTGTCATATCCCCTAAGCAGCTAGATTAGAAGGTGGTCTCAGTGCTAGAGGCTTTAACAATCCCTTCTTATATAACCTCTCAAATTCCTTAGATGCAATCATCCCAAATCAGTGAACTATCTTGGCACTCATACTGCATTCATACTGACCTTTTTATTTTTGAGGCTAAGACAAAACACTTATTCTTCTCCCATACTATCCTTTTAACTCTGATTCTAACTCTTCAGCTTGCAAACCTACTTCTTAAAGATCATTAAAGTTTCTAACCAACATTCCCCTGACTATGGTGCCAATACTAGGCAAAGCTCCTTAATAATAATTCTTGACTTGCTCTTACTCCGTAGGCCTTATGGTCACCTTTAAAGCCATTTTCTTCCACGTTCTGATGTAGTTATTAAAGCTCTCATCAGTTTTTTTCTTTAAAGATTCCAAGTCTTGCAATGTTACTTCTAGATTTGAATTACAAGCATAATGCCTCTCAAAAGCTTCGGTCAACTCTTTCCAGTCTTTCTTAACAATCTTTGGTTGATTGAGATACCACATCTTTACAGACCCTTCCAATAATAACTCAAAAAACTCTAAAATGGTATCATTTGGAACCCCAAACGACTTCATAACTAGCATATATAAATAATTATGGTTCTTAGCATTCTAGATCCCTGTGAATTTGGGAATATCTAGCATATGAAAGTTAGCTAGTAGCTTCTCAAGTTTGCAGGCTAGTAATTCCTCAATGTCTGTTCCCCTTTCTAAACCTTTAGCACCTAAGGCCTTCTGTATTTTCTCCAACTATGTAGTGAAGTCTTCAAACTGAGTCCTTTCCTTCTCACTTTTTAGGGGGTTTGTCCTGAATGTCAGTTGTACATCCCACTTCCTTGGCAAGCTTGCTTTCATGGTATTCTTTTATCCTAAACATATCATCATCAATCACCATAGGTTGAGGTATTTCCATTAGTGTTTTCCAAGATCTTTGGTGGTATGGTTAGTTCCATGATTAGGCCAACTTTTTAGCTCGAATTGGAGGTCTTACTCTTTCTAGCAAGTCAATTGCCCCTTCTCTTCCATGAGGGTTTGGCATGAGCTATGATGGCTAGAAGACAAGGGTTATCAGTATGATTCATGAACATATAATTGATGCTTGTATGCATGTTATGCGCAAATTGCTTCACAACATATCCTTCCAACCTTATTTCTCCCACACGCGAGGTCTAGTGGCTCTTTTTTAGGTGAGGTCTCATGCTTATACCATCATAGGGCAAAGAATGCATTGGGTCAGCTCATACTAAGAAGAGTTAATGTCTCAAAAAAACATATACATAAAGATGCTAAAAGGAAGAATTATTTACATCATTTGAAGAAATATGTACAACTAATGAAAGGTATCCCTTTAGGGAGAGAGGGACGTACATAGAAAACATTTACATAGTAGGAAAGGGGATAATATATAAGCATTTATGTGTGGGGTATAATTACATCAAAAGGGGTAGGGTAACATTTATGCTTACAATAAGGATACTTAACCATGTTCTTTAACAATTTTCACTCTTCTTAAAAGAAATGCAAACAAATGGGGTACCCTATTCCAAGGTACTATTGATTTCTACATATGCCTAATGGTTGAGAAGGTTGTTATAGTTAATGGCTCCCATAAGCTAGGGGGCAATTGTTATGATCTTCCATTAGATATACCTGAGATACTGGCTTATGAGTGATGAATCTTCCTTAAAATCTCTTAAGCCCAAATGAAGTTTCTCAAGTTTGGAGAACCATCAGTTTATGTACAGGCAACCTAGTACTCATGGTGAAGTGTGGAGGCTACATGAATATAAAAGACATACTCAATAACAAATTTAAAAAATTAAAAGTGAGCCAAAGATTAAACATGAAGTCAATTTTGAGTCTTTAATAGTGTCACCACTATGAGCGCTTCAGGTTTAGTGGTTTTATGCTAGAACGATTGGAATCTTACTTGTGACTATCCTTTTATCAACCAATTAGGGATCAAGAGGACAAGGGTCTTTATATTAATAATGACCCCAAAACATGGCATGAGTTTGGAATCAATGAGGCATCTTATAGGCCTTGCGTGAGTTCAAAGCCCTAAGCACAAATAGGTGGTCATCGAGGGACCAAAAAATGGGATAATAAGTTGGTACCATCCTTAGGAATTTTGGAGTCACCACCCAACTTTGGTTAGGACAAGAATCCAAGGAAGGCAAAATCTAAACCTAATCTAAGTCAATTAGAAAATCCATTTCATCTTCACTCCATCAGTGATTGGATTCGAAAATTGGGTATGGCTTGAGGAAGAGGTTAGGCACGCCTAAATTGCTCGGATATTGGGATTCGACCTTTGGGCATCTTTGGTTCACTTTTAATATTTTAACTAAGTTATTGATTAGTCTAATTAATGGTCTTAAGCATACATATAACATAATCAAACTAATCAAATCATTCTACCAATCCATAGGGAAAAGGGGTCATGCATAATGGTATATGGTTCATCATGCATATCCATACATCCACTCAAGCATAATCATCTCAAAGGGGAGGCAGGTCATGCATCAAGACATAGGGTTTTAGTAGGCATTATCATTCATCCATTCAAGCATAATCATTTATAATCATGTAAGATGATAATTAAGACCAAACTCATGGTCTAACTCAAGTAAGAGCACCTACACCTATGGAAAAAGAACGCATTAGTGACTAATAAGAAGAAAGTGAGTAAAAGAAACTAAAAGGAAAGTAAATAATGTCCATAGTATTTAGCTTACCATATCCCAAAAGTCAAGGTCCCTAAACATACATCTAAGTCCATAACGTCATTTCCCCACATCACATAGATAATATTAAACATTAATAAGCCTGAGTATTATAGAGAGTAAGAATCATAAACATGCAATACAAAGCCTAATGGAGGATCTTTAATGGCCTAAGGCAAAATTATCACAAAAAGAGGTCGTGGGATTAATGAATTCTCCCTCTCATTGCTCATTAAAAGCTAGGCATGCACAAGCACTACTAACTATAAAAAAAAGGTTAAAATACATATTAACAAATGACAAGTTATAAGGATAAACCATGTATTAA
Source organism: Omphalea diandra (assembly GCA_949677035.1). NCBI lineage: Eukaryota > Viridiplantae > Streptophyta > Magnoliopsida > Malpighiales > Euphorbiaceae > Omphalea > Omphalea diandra. Next base: position 10,080 of record CATIWR010526950.1, on the reverse strand, counting down.
TAATGCCTAGAAATGCATAACCAAAAGATATAAATAGGCATAAAACATCTCTCAAGGTTGTAGGAGTGACTTACTCCTCATTTGGTCACTGCAAAAAAAGGATAGAAATGTAACCTTAACCATCGCACTAATTCACAATAAAGAACATGAAGCATTGTATGAGAAGAAGTTGTCAAATCACTTAAAAGTCACTTTCAAGCTCTATTTTTTGATATGAACAGGGATCTTAGGATGTTTAGGCTCCCCCTATTTTGCTGCTGGAACATTAAAAATCAAAAAAAAAAATTTTGAAAAAGATGAAGTTCAGATAAGGGAAGAAAATCTTTTTTTTTTTTTTTGTAAAAATTATCTACCATTCAAACTGGGACAACCCACTATGAGGGTTGTACAACCCAGACACAGGGTTGTATAACCTATAAACAAGGTTGTACAACCCCTATTTTATGGGTTTCGAAAGTAGAGAAAGAAAAGATGGGTATAAGAATGAGGGAGAGTAAGAGGGTTTATTAAATGCCTTTATGCATTTCTGTACCATTAGAGGCTCACAAGTCTAATACTTTCCTAAAAAGTGCTTAAGGAATGCACAATGATTAAGAGATTAGGTCTAGTTCGACCTTGGAGTGAGTTAGCGTTTAGGGTTTATATGTTTGAGGGATGTTTGAGAGTGAATTTTGGCAAAGTAACTTTAGGTTTTTTCAAGCCTTTCCCTCTCTTCAAATGGGAGGGGTATTTATTGGTGGTGGATGAGTACACCATACCTTAAAATGGTTTTGGTTGCACCACAAATGCATCAAATCACAAAGAAGGAGAAGAATCTCTTAAAATTAGGGTTTGCACATGGGCTGTACAACCAAAAATGGGTTGTACATCTATTTGTTAGGGCTATTTAGCCCTAGGGTTTAAGGACTAGTTTCAAAAGTTTTTGGTGGCTAGAGGGGGTTAGTGGGTTGTACAGTCCTAGGATTGGACTGTACAACCCTTTGTATGGGTTATACAGCCTTGGTAGGCTAAATTGATAGCCTAGGCTATTAGTCTTGGGCTTGGTGTTAGGCCTTTGGTCTTAGGCTTAGTTTTAGGCTTTTCCATGATTTCCTAAGAATTTTATTTATTTATTTTTCTATTCCCTTTACATTTTGGAGATGTGTTTAGTGATTTTCATCATCGAGCTCTACATCTAGAGGTTTAGAATCTAATGCTTACAATACATAAGGGTCTTTAATCAAAGGAAACATTAGAATGATGGGTTATAAGGGAGTGCTTCATTTGCAAAACCTCTAACTATAGTGTGAAAGTGAAGGGAAGTAAGATAAATAGCTTATAGGCCTTAAAAAGAAAGGTTATAGTCAATTCTTTGATGTAGGCCTAATAGGCAGAGATGGCCTATCCACATCTCAAACTTCAAATTTCAACATAACAACCTCAGAGCCTAAATTAAAGATACCTAAAGTTCCCTCTAGCGTATTTCCCATAACTCAAGCAGAAAAAATTCCAACTACACCTAACCTAACAAATGAAAAAGATCATACTCCATCCCACAAAATAGATAACAAACTAAGAAAATTCAAACTCTAAATAATGGCCAAATAGCACTAAAATCTTAAGTCAACTTCCTTAAAAAACATAAACAATAGTACGATCTCACCCTTGAGTGAAGCTTTCATTGTTCATCCTTTATAATCATACCCAATTGAAAATGAATTGCAATTGCAAGAGGCAATTATAAGAAGTGTTATTGATGAGCATGCTAAGGTGCCCAGTACTAAATCACAAATAGATAAAGAAGCCTTGGTGGTTGGCTCAAAGCCATCATAGTAGCCATGATTGCAATAACATGGAATAACTAAGGGCTTAAGGGCATCAAGCTCTTAATGAGCTCATTTTCTCTCAATGCCCATTTATTGCTTTTCTTATAAAAACCAAACAACAGAAGAAATATATGGAAAGGGTTTGTGAATGCTCATAACATAGATCTAAGGCGTAAGTTAGGTGTGTTAAACTTATGGTCGCTAGTAGATGTGAAGATTGAAATTTTGGGGTGTTCGAACAATTGCATTGATGCAATGGTGGAGGAAGATTTTTTTTGGCATGTCACTAAAGTTTATCAGAGTCTTTATTCTAATCGTAAAGAAGAGGTGCTTAATGAACTATCGTAGTTACATCTAAATGGTAGCATGCTTTATTTGTTCATAAGCGATTTCAATTCCTATGCTAATTCTAAGGAGAAATGGGGATGGAGGAGGTTCGTAGAAGGAAATAATGATATTCAATAATTTCATTAAAAAAATGGTTTAAGATTTGGGTTTTATATACAATTGATAAACATGGACAAATAAGAGAGTTGGCATTAATAACATTCAGGAAAGATTGGATCATGGCTTAATGATACAGAGTGGAAGGATGTTTTCCAACTACATCTCTATAACATAAAGATCTCTTTGGTTCATATCATCAACTATTGATAGGATATCCCACTATAAGAACTAACCTCACCATAAAGCCTTCTTGTTCTAATCTTGATGGGTGGAGTGGCCAGGATGAAAAGGAGTCATTGAACAAATTTCGATAGAAAGTACTTCATTAGAGAGCATAAACAAAAAGCTACATGGTTGTATGAAAGCAGTAATGGATTGGAGCAGGAGTAAGGTTGGTCATTCTTGAAATAAGATTGAAGGTTTATAAGAGAAATTGTTGTAATTAATAACAATCCCTTAAATAAGGAAAAAAATAAGACTGAAATTTGTCTTCTCAAATAATTGGAAGATTTATACAAGTAAGAGAAGTCTTACTGGTGTTAGAAATCCATTATTAATTGGTTGAGGTGTGGCAATTGTAACACGAGGTTTTTCCACCTCTCTATGTTGATGAGAAGATTAAAAAAATCAGGTTAATAGCCTAAAATTAGAGGATGGGAGTATAGTTGATAGCGGTATGAGAATTATATTAAATGTCTTTTATTTCTTTAAGAAGCTTTTTGATAAGAAAAGAAATGGCTTAAACCGAGTAGTCTTAGACAACATTATCTAGGTAGTCACTGTTGATATGAATGTAAGGCTTTGCTTTAATATCATAAATGAAAAAAATAACTAGAGTTATGTTTGCCTCAGGATCACATAAAGCACTGGGACTCAACGGTTTCACAGGACTATTCTTTCATAAATTAGGGGACATTGTGAAGACAAAAGTTTTTTACATGGTTAGGAATTTTTTTGTCAATGGTGCCATTTCAAGGGACTTAAACAAGACATATTGGTTCTCATCCCTAAGACTAAAGCTCTTTCCACTTTGGCATATTATAGGCCTATCAACTACACCAATTTCCTCTCTAAGGTAATCTTCAAAATAATTACCTATAGATTATCTCCTTCCTCTTATTTATTATGTCTATTGTTTAATAAGCATTTGTGTCTAACTGTGTGATTCAAGATACTATCATTATTGCAGATGAGTGTTTTCATGCATCGAGAAATAGGAAAAGAAGTAAGGTTAGCAGCAATATGGTAGTGAAAATAGATAGATGAAAGCCTATGACATGCTAGATTGGGATTTCTTAGAATGTGTCCTTTTGAAAATGGGATTCATAAAATCTTTGGTGATGAAGGTAATGGCTTACATGAAATTGATTCAATTAACTATATAAATTAATAGAGTTTGCTCAACATATTTTAGCTCATATTATCTTCATCACCATATCTCATGGCCTATTAATAGGTAATGGCTTGACAATAGTATTGAGACTGGGCTTATTTAAGGTTTAAAAATTACGCCTTACTTACCCTACCATATCTCATGGGCTATTTGTAGATGACAAACTGAGACATGGTATCAACATCAGAAGCTCATAATTTGATTGGGATATTTTCTACTTACTGGAAGGCGTTTAGGTAAAAACTCAATCTTAGAAAATCAAAGGTGTTTTTTTTTTTTTTGAATTTGACTCCTAACTATAACAGGGTTATCTGTGCAATTTTGTACATAAAAGAGTTATCTTCTATAAAAATTATTTGGGCATTCCTACTAGTTGGGATCGGTCTAAGACTTAATCTTTTCATTTATTATTAGATCAATTACAAGAGAAACCTTTTTCATTAAAAGGTAGATTCCCATTAGTTATAGATAAGGAGATTTTGATTAAAGCTATTGTTCAAGTCCTTCTAATATATCTCATGTCAGTTTTCAAGATGTCCTCTCATATTATTTTGAAAATGGAGTGAATCATGGAAAGATTATGGTGGTCTAGCTCTAATGATCCTAAGGCTCTACATAGGGACAAATGGGTTAATTTGTGTGCTCCTAAATGCAAATGTGGATTGGGATTTAAGAATCTTAGCATTTTTAATGATGTGCTTCTATATAAGACTACCTGTAGGATTTTATCTGACCTAGGGAGTCTTCTCTCCCACACCCTTAAAGGAATTTATTTCCTGAATATTGATTTCATGCATGCTAAAAAAGGTGGCAATACTTATTGGTGCTAGAATAATACAATCTAAGGCAGAGATACGATATCTTCTTATTATTAATGGAATGTTGGCAATGGCAGGTATATAAATATCTTAGATGATAAATGGACATATAGTTCACTAGACTTTAAAGTCTTATCATCTAGACAATCAAATAATGAAATCATTATTGCCTTAAAGCTCATCAACTATGACATTAGATCATGGAACATGGAATTGCTCATATGATTGTTTAATCAAGTAGATAGGGATCGTATTGCCAAGATTGCAATAGGGAATTATATAACATCATGTTCATTTAATTATCTAATCAAAAGGATGAGATTGTGTGGCATCCTAGCATTTCATGCAAGTTCTCAACAAAGAAGGGGCATGAAATCATTTTCTACAAAATGCAAGGTGAACCATTAGAATACCCCTTCCTTATCTTATTTGGGACTTCTTAATAGCTACTGGAGTTCCATTTGGCATCTCACTATTCCATTGATGCTCAAATTCTTTCTCTGACACTGTATAACAAATTATATAAAAGTAATGGATAATAAGCTTTTAGAAAGAGAAGCTCAAATCTTTTCCTCATTTATCATTTAAAGCCTGAAATAGTGATGCACATACTTATTAATTTTAGCCAGACAAGGTCTACATGGTTTTTTTCCTTTTTTGGTTTCAGGTTTAACATCTCCTCTTCCTTGCCTTTTAGTAAATAGTGGTAGACAACAATGCAATCAATTTTGCAAATGATATAGTTAGTGGCCTACATTGCTTGGCCTATTTGGCTTTCACCTAATGAGAAGGTCTTCTCAAATAGTAAATCTTTCTTTTAGTTAGCAATGAGCCCTTCAATCCTGGGAACTTTCACAAGCAAGTTTATTTTTAAGGTCTCAACTCTATGAGCCAGTTCCAAGTGGAGGCCAGTAGTCCCCTTCCAGGTGGCAGTGTCTAGAATCAAGTGTGCTTAAATTCAATACTAACGCCTCTTACAACCCTATTTAGGAAAATCTTTGGCAGCATTTGTGTATAGGGACTAGTCAGGTACCTTAGTCCATGAAGGTGTTAGAAAATATTTGTGCAATTCTCCTTTATTACTTGAGGCTTATGCTCTCATAGACGTAGTCAATTTTGTAAGCTCACCTCATCACTCATGGATAACTTACGAAACTGACTTTCTAATGGTGACAAGTTGTGTCAATGGCCACACTAAGGAGGTACCTTAAGAGATCAAACTAGTGGCTGAGGACATCAGAAGAATGGTTGTCCAATTTCATTTTTGTATTTTTAATTATATTCCTAGGAAATGCAATAGAATAGTTGACTAGGTTTTTAACCTAAGTTGGACTTCCATTATTCCTAAGGATTTAGAATGGTTACTTTTCAAAGATGTATTCCATCCTTAATGATTAATGATATTTACCAATTCTATTAAAAAACTAATAAAATGAATAAAAAAATAAAAGCTATTCTTGTAATTAGAGAGTCGACTGAAATGGAGTTGAGAGGAGGATCAGTTGGCATGAAGTCGAGAGAGAGAGAGAGAGAGAGCTAAGAGGAGGATCGATCAAGTGAGATTCAATGTTGAAAGGTGAGATTTAGAATAGAGACGAGAGGAATGGTAAAAAAGAGAGAGGAAATGAGGTGGTTGGTAGTGAAAAGAAGAAAAATAGAAAGAGAAGGAGAAAGAATGAGTTGGGCGATAGTGGTAGAAAAGGAGAAGGGAAGGGGAAGAAGAAAGAGATGGGGGGGGGGGGGGGGGGTGGAAGAAAGGGTCCAATCTTACCTTAGGGTTATTAATGGAAAATTCTATCAGTAACCTTCAGTATCCATTGTTATATTAACGATAAAACCTATCCACCACCATATAGTGACAAACTATTTCGTCACTAAATTGAGATGAAATATTCCATTACTAAAGTCATTACAATGGCTCTGGTGCCAACTTAGCACCAATTTAGCAATGAAGCTATCCATCACATAATTAGTCCCTATTTTATTAGTGTCAACTTAACACTAGTTTTGTGAGGACTTTAGTGATGGATCCATCATTAATCCTTTGGTATTCCCTTGTTAAGCCCTCAAAAATTAGCAATGAAAATTGTTCATCACCAAATCCCTCACTATTTTGATTAAATTTTGTAGTGTTGTGATAAAAATTTTGACATAAAAAATTACTACAAGTTTACTTATTCTTGATAATAGTTGTGATAAGCTTGATTTTTTATCATGATAAAATATATATTAAGATAAAATTAATTTTGTCACATAAATTTTTATCACACTAAATAAAGTTTCTTATAATGATTATATGTTTATTTATAAATTAATTTAAATTATGATATATAATTTGACTGTAATTCTATATGAACTAAATTGAATTGCTCATTTTCATTATATAATGTTTTTTTTTAAAAAATTATATTTAAATTATAAGCATTTTAAAAAACATACAAAATTTTAGTTAAATCTTTTATTTAAAATCTATTTGATTAAAAAATAATTTTTTAAAAAATATTATTTTTAATAAATAATGAGAAAATATCACTTAAATAATAAAAAATCTAAATTAAATAATAAAGAATCTAAATTGATATTCTAAAAAAATATTTTTTAAAAAATTAAATAATAAATTATATGAATATTATGTTCAAAGGTAAATCCAAAACTTGAACCTAATTCGAAATATTTTATCTCTTCAAAATTAGTGGGTGACTGGATTTGCTCAAAATTTTGGTAATTTGAGCTTGATTCAATTGAAAAATACTTCAACTCGAAAATGAGCCAATTCTAAGATCTAATCTATGATCCAACTCGAAAAATCCTATTTGACTTATTTAGTATCTCTATCAATGAACATTTTTATATATAATGTTATTTATTTATTATAATATTTTATTTAATAAAATAAATAAAATAAAATAAAATAACTTTATTTTAAAACAATGCTGCCATAAAAGCTACAACATGATCATTGTATTACAAAAATGTTTTTAGCGTATACTTTCCCTCTTAAAATTACACGTTTCTTTGGTTTGGGTAAAAATAGATTTCAAGGCTAAATGCATAGGTTGTTCCCAATAGTTTACCCTATTGGTTAGTGTAATACCTCAACTTCATAAGCAACTAATTTGACACTTGAAGTTTTATTATTGACTAATTAAACACCTAAATATATAGTCAATAGTATAGTTTTGTTATTGAAACTTGAAACTTAAAATTGTTACTTAAAGTAGAACAACAGTTGTAACATAATATTTAATTTATTTGTCTTCAAAATTTGTAGCTTAAAGTTACCACATTTAAAATGGTAAAGTAAAAAATTGCAGCATTCATAACTGCACATACTACAACATTTAGAATTACAAAAACACATATTGCAGAACTACACATTGCAAAAGCACATATTACAACATTGAAATTTGCAGAACTACATATTGTAGAATCTTATTGCAATATTTCCTAAATTGTCACTTTACATTACAAAAGCACATTAATAGTGCAAAAGAAAAAAAAAATATGCAATATGTTCATTGTGTAGAAGCACTTTAACAAAATAGTCTATTATAACTAAAGATAGTCTATTACAACAAAATAGTCTATCATACTAGAAATCCAAGAACAAATAATACCAACTCAAACTATAAAATATATAACAATGTAAACTCAAATACCACTATGCTATGTGGAGCCATGTCTTATAATATTGCTTCCTTATGACCCACCTTGATTGGCATTGGGGTTGCTCATAGCATTGTACCTCATATTCATCATTTGGATGTCTTTTTGTTACTAAAGTTGCCTAGATGTCACTACTAGCTTATTTAACCACTTTAGCCTTTGTGGTTTAAAGATTATATCAATGTTCACGTAATCACTTAACCATAAGTTGACTAATGATCCTTGAGACATTAGTTGTATTCTAAAATAGTTGCAGAAAACATAATTAGAGATAACAGTAAGTAATTGTCACATATATGAAATGTCATTCTCGTAGTCCTATCATCATATCTCAATCCCACTCCTTAGGGTGTTTTTAGTATCTTGGGATGAGGGTGGTGGTGGCATTATTGTTCTTCATCTTTTACCTTTAATGACAATAATTGAACTTGATGTTGCTTTATTCATTTTATCATTTCCTCTACCACTAATCACATTAGGTCCTACACCATCCCTTCCACCACCTAACCCGCTGACACTAGTACTACCAACACTTACATCACTAGAAGTGATATTTCTTCCACCCTTACCACCCCTTCCTCATTTTCCTCTTCTTTCTCCTCTTTCACTCCTTCTACCTTGCATTGTTGAAGCACCTGGATCTCAATAACCATCGTTCTATATGACATTGAATTAGATTATCAGTAAAAGCAATAAAAAGCAATAAAAGCATTAAATTAATATTAATAAATAATACACCTATGATGCTTTAGTAGTTCTTTATGGGCAACCCTATTTGTAATGGCCAACACTTTCGCATGATAAGTAAGTCATTTGAATTCCTTTTCTTGATTATTTCCCATTTTTTTCTTCTTTTGCTCATCTTTATCTTTCCTTCTATTAAATCTTGGCTTTCCATCTTTCTTCTTCACTTCAAGTGGCTCTATGATAGGATTATTTGATTCTGGCTATGACTTCATTTCTTTTATAGGATGTTACACATACCTATAAGACCTTAGAAATGTTTCTTTCCTATACCACTTAGTAATATACTCAAATGGTTCTAGGTTTTTATGATGTATAACACCCTTTGCATGAGCACAAGGAATACCTTTTTAACTTCTAAGCTCTATATGTGAATTTCTACATTTCTTAGATCTAGTGTATGACCACGCTTACCATTAATTATTTCAAAACTTGTCTCCATATTCTAGGTAATATGACACTTCATAGGGTGTCCAACATTATCTTCTAATTTGATAATAGCCATATGAGATATGTCTATAATCTACGTCTTGACTCTTTCATCTCCCTAACTCTATTCATAACCTGGACTGTAATTCTTTCTAACATTGTAATAATGTTATAACACCTTGGGGTTAGAACCCAACCATTAAATGTCTTACACATTTTATTATCAATAACATCACATTTACAATCAAAATTGAAGTATGCCTTACACTAAGTGGTCTTATTATAATTAAGAAAATCTTAAACACAACCCTTTCTTAAATTATCAAGCTCTTTTAGCTTTTCTCTAATTTGACTTTGAATGTTGACTAAGCTGCCTTTTAAAATTTTGTCCTCTTATCTTTGCCTTTCCATCTCTTGTTTCAATTTTTCTAAACATGTCTAGCACACATCTTATGCTTACTAAAGGAAGCTCCTCTTCTATGGCTAGAAACAATCCTTGTAATAAAAATTTATATAAGCATGTAAATAATAAATATAATGCAATGTTAAGACCACAATTACCTTTTGCATATTCGTGATTATTGTCTATGTGTAACCATTAGTGATTCTGAAATCAATCTTTAAAGTGGCAATGAAACATGTTGTCCCTAGGCACCAAGAAGGGGGGTTGAATTGGTGTTTAAAAATTTAAACTAAAGATTAAGAGAAGAAGAAAGAATTGCAAGGAGACAAAGATTTTATAGTGGTTCGGGCAAAACAATCCCTACATCCACTCCCC
>CATIWR010526900.1:0-19978 GCA_949677035.1 Omphalea diandra | reverse complement strand
ATTTAAAAAAACTTGTAAGATTTAAAAATTTTTAGATAAAATTTAATATTAACCCAATAGCAATTCAATATGTAATTATTTAAATTTAATTTAAATTGGCCTAATTAAAAATATTAAAATTTATTTAAAAAATTAAATAATATTTTTATTTTAAAGTTAAAATTATAATTGCTTAATCCAATTCAATCTAAAACTTGAAAAATGATCTAAAAATAATATAAATTCTTTTTTTTATCTTCAGTAAATAATCCCATTCAATCACCCATATAAAATAATCTAACTGCAATTTATCTAAAAAAAATATAATTTCAAATTAGTCTAATCTAGAATAATTTTATCTATTTTTCACTTTATTAAATCAATATATATTATTAATTTCAATCTCAAATTTAGTTTTAAAATATTATTTGTTATTTGTGAAATAATTTTATATAATACAGTCACGTATCATTATGTTATATTATATTATAAAAAATTATCATATAAAAAAATTTTAAATAGAAAATTAGAAAACTCTGTCGTATAGAAAAATAAATCTTTTAAATAAAAAATTAACAAATAAAATTCTAGACATAAAGAGCCAATATCATATAATCATTCTAAATAGGAAATTAAAAAATATAAAATTTTAAATTTTAAATAACTTTTAAATAGGAAAGTAGCAAAATTAAAAGTAAAAATCTAAACAAAAAACTAAAATTTAAATTAATTTTATTGATTATTCAAAATTCTAAGTACATAAGGACAAATAATAGTATAATATATTATCAAGAATAATTTAATTCGAGTTTAATAAATTTTCATCTAAAATTATATTGTACAAGATTGAAAGTAGGAATTAATAAATAGTTTTTTATTATAACTAATTTTATACATAATTATAAATTTGAAAAAGTTAGTTTGAGAAGTTTTGTATATAAAGGTATGCATACATAGTTTATAATTATCTATTCACTATATTTTTTAAATGATGAAATACTTAATATTATTTATTTAATTGATTATCAAGAATTATTTCTTTTAAATTAATAAGTTTTCTCTCAAAATTTTGTTACATAAAATTAAATATATTAATAAATAAATAATCTTTTATTATAATCAATTTTGTACAAAATCATAAGTTTGAGAAATTTATTTTATTATTTTATTTATTTGTTAATAATTTTTCTATAAAATAATAATTAAATTATTATTATTATTATATATTAATTTTAATCATTTAATTAATTAATTAATTATTTAATAAAAACAAATATTAAATATATTTAAATTTTATTATTATAACTATATGGTACAATGAACGCGACTAGCGTATTGATAAATTTTCAAACCAATGAAATTATGGAATGCGTAGCGTTGATACGTGTGATTTCCCCGCGTAATTACTTGTACGGCCGGTGCACCATGCTTCCTGATTAAGACGCAATCAGTAGTCATTTATGATGTCTTAGGCCTTCTTGGTTTGGAATTGCAAACCTGTTTTATACGACAAAGCAATTAAGGCAGTTTCATCGACATATCATCTCAATTGTAGCCTTCATCACATCTCACCAACCACGACCATTGTGGCCCCCCGAAACCATCATCACTTGCATTTCGAAGTAAATTGTCAAGTTTGAATCAATAAGTGCGTATGTGAGCAGATTGAAGACTTGTTTTTATCAGTCCTAGATTTGAAATTTGAAAGTGTAAATGCGTTAAATACTCGTTGAAAGAGTTTTACCGTTTTGTGATCTTGCTGACTCGAATCTTTAGATCATGGATATTTTCCAAACATGCCAATCTTGAGGGTAAAAGACAAGTAACATATTTAATAGGTTCAGTACTTATAAATAATTTCTATTCAAATAAAAACCAATAATTAACAAAAAGTTATTTTATGCCAAATTCTCAAGATGTTTATTTTTATAATAAAGTTTAGAACATATGAAAACAATAAGAAGATCATTAAATCTTGCCATTTCCAATTTTCTTAAGCCTTGCCATTTTCCTTGTTAGATGGAACACGGCCGTCGGTACCCGCAAGCATGGCATACTTGTCCTTCCTAGTGAAATTAGTACACTCAAATCCCAAGGTTCCTCCAAGCACCCTCTGTATATAGTTTGCGACCTCTATTGCTGATTTTCCACCTTTGCAAGTGAGTTCTGTAGGCAGCTGATTCAAGAATGTGATCTCATAAGTAGGCATTGGATTCATGAACACAAAATAAGGATCCAAAAATTTGTGGCCGCGGACGGTTGTGCCATGGAAAACAGTTTGTTTAGTATTGATGGCAACCGGAACAATTCTATCAGTGAGTTCAGCAAAAAGAGCACTAAATCTCAAAAGAAACTGCTCTCTGCATGTAGTTCCTTCGGGGCATATAACCAAATCGCCTTCCTCCAGCAATCGCTTAATATTCGCCGCGTCCTTTTCCCTTTCCCTTGACAAAGCAACAGCTCTAATGGGGGAAATTATTTCACTGAACTTACTGATGCTATACGTCACGCAACTAATTTTTCGGCCTAGGGCGACTGCGGTGACTACTGGGTCTAGCACGGTACGGTGGTTGCAGACTAAGAGGACTCCACTTTGACCTTTTCTTGGAGCTGTTGGTGGGGTGCCCTTAACTATAACCTTAATTCCCAGGATTTTGTAATTGTACCTTGCAATTCTTTCAGGCAATGGGATGTTGAGGTACACCCTGAGGATTGACAAAATTATACCAATTGGCATCCATAAAAATGTCAACAGCGCCACCAAAGGAGTAGGCCTCTGTACTAATCTTCCTTCATGGAATATTACAGGGGACAGGAGCTTGTTTCTTGGTAGTGGCTCACATTTTGTTTTTGGCACCATGTATCCCTCCTGCAATTTAATCAGAGTATTTATATATATCATCAGATTATGGAAAAATCTCAATTATACGAATATAGATACATAAAAAAAATATTAATTATAATTTAAGTTATTAAATGAAAAGGACCCACTTCATCTATTTTCAGTTCATCCAAATAAATTTATCTAAACTATGAAAACGATATTTGTAAAATAAATACAGCAAATAGTATGTGTACAATACTATAAACATTATAATATTAAAAACCCAATTGAAATCTGAAATATTATATAATTTTCTATGTACGAGCATGCACCAATATTGTTTTCTGTATACCAGCAGGACACAGTAATAATAGTTCAAAATAAAAATAAAAGCCACTTGCATTCTAGAGTAATTTGCCATACAACAGAACCAAATTTGCCATCTGTTTGTACTAAACATGTTTCTTCATTAAATTTCTACCAGGTTATAAAATGAAAAAATTTGGAAAGTTAAATTTATTTGCAATTATTTTTTATTATTGTTCTAATTGCAATAATTAATTTAGAAATTCAAATCTTAGTATCTTCTCAACTCAAAAAAATTTAAACTAAAAAAGTTAAATCTATTTGCAATTATTATTTATTATTGCTCTAATTGCAATAATTAATTTAGAAATTCAAATCTTAGTATCTTCTCAACTCATAAAAATTTAAACTAAATTTATTTTTTTAATGGAAATCACGAGGTGTAACCAACTGATAAATAGCAAGACCAAATTATTATTCACAATTCTTACATGAGGCCTATGATTACAGCTTCAGTTGAAGTACATAGAAAGTAGTTCAGACACGAAGAATGTATGGTAGAGACTTCTCTAATTTTTGGCATCAAATCTTTATTTTAACTCTTTAAGTGAGAAAAAGAATGGAAAAATACGTTTAGCAAATTTAAACATGAAAAATACATTAGTGGTCCTACATATACATATATTTTTATTAGTTTTATTTTTTATTCAATGATATTAGAGTAATTTTCAGGCTATAAGATTGAAGTCTGAATCCTGATTAATAGTGAAATTTATTTAATGAGTGATAAAAAGATATTAAACAAACGATCAAATTCGGTATTTTGAAAATCAGGCCAAATTCATCAATTTGTTCAAATTAGTTAAATTGAAAAATCTAATTACTGGGTCTATTAGTTTTGAATCAATTTTTAATATTTTTTATATCTAATTATTATAAATATATTGTAAATTTTATTTATTGTTAAATTAATTAAGTTGATTGACCAAATTGATTAACTCGAAACTGACCAATCAACGGGTTCACTGGTCATCCGGTTCTGAAAACTAGTATTGCCATAAACATACTCACAAAACCTACAATAAATATAAAAGACAGCTGGAGACTGAACTGTCCAATTTCAGCTAAGAAACAGCACACACAAATCAACAAAATCAAAGCTAGTGCATTTTAACAATCTCCGAAAAAGAAGAAGCAATAGGCATTAAAGAAAATAAATAATTACCACAATGCTTGTTCTTTAGAGATCTCACCTTGCATATGGACATGAAATCATGGTCAGTTTCTCGATCTCCAAGGCCTAAATCAGGCAAATTAGTACCAACTTCCTTTAAGATGGCATCTCTTTTGTGTTTCCCAACAACAATTCCAGGTTTCTTGACGAACCCAGTTGCCCTTCCAGATTTCGTAACCTCTAACTCCGTGCCAAGAACCTTGTCCACACCTAAAAATGTCTGGACAAATGGTTCCACCATGATCCTAGGACTAGCAGTTACGATGTATCTTTTCCCAAAGGAGTTGAACACCTTCCAAGATTCTGGATGTACATCGTCTGCATAGAATCTGGGCAAGACCGACCGAGAAACGAGCTCAACGTCTCTTATTTTAAGCCCTGCAAAGGTGATGAAGACGAACATCTTGATTGCCATTGCCTCTGATACAAACAGATAGGTGAAATACAGAAGCGGACAAGATGCTAATAGGATTAGTGCTCTTAAGAGACTTCCTGCTTCAAGTGCAACAAGCAAGAAGTAAGGAAAAGCACTAGTTGATACAAGAAGGGTGCCATCTAGGTCTGCAGCAACCGTCTGACTTGATCGTCCTTGAGTACTGCATTTGGTGATAGGAGGGAAATGTGGATGAGCCCCCATGACCAATTGAGGAAGAGTAAAGGATCTTGGGTGTTGGTTGTGACTTGTGTGAGCTTGTACTTGCGGGATGCGTGTAGTGGTGAGGTATGTTACGAAGAGAAAGATGGGGAGGGGTTTATAAAAGAAGAGGGGAAAAGATAGATGCATGGTCATGATGTTGTTTGTTTGTGTGAGCACGAAAAATGATAATATTATGTGGCTGAGGGAGAAAGTGATGAAATTAGGCTAACACCCATCACGATTATTATTATTATTATTATTATACCATCACATTATAAAAAAAATGCATTTTCTAAAGTTCTATTATTTTTTAAAATTAAATTTGTGTTGATTATACTTGCAATTGAAATTTAGATGAGATATTTATATTACTTACTAATCAGTTCAAATTCAAAGAAAAAGTAAAAAAATAATATTTTAATTAGTAATAAAATCGTAAAAAATTTTAAAATTTTAAAACATAATTTATTTTTATTTTTCAAAAAAAAAAAATCAATTGATTATAAATCTCATCACAAGAACTTTACAATATATATACTAGTCTTATAATAGCAATTTTAGCAAATAACGTTATGTTTAATCTCTTATATTGATGTTGAACCGCTCTATTAGTAATTGTAGCTAGATGTAGTTGACAATTTAAATTGGGTTAGCATATTAGCACAAATGAATAGGGGATTAATGACAATCTTTTTGTTTTGTCTTTTTTTTGTTTCGTATAAATTAGGGCAGTTGTGAAGAGGGGTCTGAGTAGTTGGAAGTCGACGCCAACACTAATATTACATTCAATTAGCCTACTTTTTAGTTTTTGGAGCCGGCCACGCCTTCTTTTTAAACCTGAGCTTAATTCCCTCCTCCATTTTTGCCCATGTATTGTTAGCGAGCTAAGCTGATTAGTTAGCCAAAAATTTCAATGGCTGACCTCCCAAAAAAATGGAAAAATTGCAATTGCTTCAATGCATATAGCTGAAAACAAATTCTTACCTATATCTATCTGCAATTGCTCACTTCAAGAGAGACATTCATAATTAAACGACATTAATTAATTTCTAAGAAACAAACACAGAAACGACAATGCATGGGGTTAGGTTAGGAAATAACAAGGCAGCATTATTATTAGGTTATAACTTTTCACTCTCCTTGGACGAAATAATATACATCCAAAGCAAAAGGGTTCTTCTACTCCTTTTTTATGCTGGTTAGGGGGTGGATATTTGGTTAATCAAATTAATTTTTTTATTTTCAAATATATAATTGAATCAAACCCAATTTAGATAAAAAAAATTTAAAATAATTAAATTAAAATATTAGTTTCATTATCTGTTATAATCAAAGTAACTAAATAATTATTATTATAATTTAAAATAAAATTATTTTATATATCATCAATTATAATTATAATTATAATTATATACTTAATAATTAGAGCTATATATTATTATTAAATATCATGATATATCATATATTAGTAATAAAAAAGTTCATTCTTGATAATATATATTTATATTATATATTGTTAATAGAAATCCAATAATTTCAATTAATTTGATTATTATTTTAAAGTAACCAAATCAAAATTAAAATTCAAGTTTATTTTAAAAAATAATCAAATTGAATAAAAAATTAATAAAACTTATCAAATCAACTAAAGTTTTAATAATTTGATTTGATTTTTCAGTTATAACTAAATATTGCCTACCCTGTTGCTGATTGTCCTTGAAACGACAGGCATAATCTAGTGCCAAAAAACAAAAACACTTGATATTAAGAATTGGAAGCCTGCTCTTCAATTGTCATTAGCGTGACATATATATGGGATTTGCTATTCTTAAAATCTATTCAATATTGCTTCCCATGCAACAAAAGATTTGTTCAATTTTCATATTAGTTTTATTTTTACACCAATGTACTACAACCAACCATGGTTGTCAATTTTTTTTTAAGTATTAAAAAAAGAGAATTACATTGATCAACCTTCATTTCTAAATACTTTAATTTTACCATTAGGCTAAGACATTAATTCATAATTATCAAAATTAAGAATATTATTTGAAATCATATACCATGAAAAAGAATTTGTGAGAAATAAGCATAAATAAGTCAAAGGGTAAAATTAATAACTGTGCCATCTTTGCTACACAGATGCACCATTTCATTAATAGATCATTTTCAATTAATGTATTTGGTACTGTTATTATAATTTAGGAATTGTATTTTCGTTTTGAACAAATTTAGCCTTTATTAGAATTTAAACCACGTCATGAGGCACTCGCCCCTTTTAGTTCTTTTGGAAATTTTACATACTAATATTAAATTTAATAGAAAAAATATGATTGCACCCCTTAAATTTATTAATTGCCAAATCATTATAAAAAAAATAATACTGATCAAGAAGTTTTCTAAAAAAAAAATATTGATTAATATTAAGAGTGTTGATCTGGTTCAATTTTGGAGAAAAAAAAAACTATTTTAATACTAGATTAAAATTTGATGTTGGGAATGCAGAGTATTAATATATTATTGATTGAGATGTTAATTTTTATATATCATTTTGTTATTTAACTTTTTATATATTATTTAATATGATAATATTATTAATATTAATTTATATTATATTTTAAATATCTATATATTAATTTATATTATCTATATTATATATATAAATTAAATATAAAATTAAAATGAAATAAAAGTTAAACTAGACGTAGCCAATTTGTGATTCATTTGTATTAATCAATGGTTTTGGTGCAACAATAATTTTCTTTTTTGGTGTGTTAACTAAAAAATAAAAGTATAAATCATAATATTAGTCAGAATTATAAATTATGCTATATAAGTAATTATCTTCATTGAATTTAAATTATATATGCATTTTAAAATGGTAAAACTTATAAGATACACAACCTGCATCTATTAGATATAATAAACAAAATATAATAATGTCTATGGGTTCTTTTTTTTTTTTTTTATAAATATTTAACTCTTTTTAAGAAATAATCGTTTTTCCTACAAAATTAATATTATTTTGCCTCAATTTCAGATCATTGTTTCACAATTATTAATTACCCTTTATCTTATCTTATTAAAAGAGAGAAAATAAATAAGTATTTTGTCCCTGATGGTGGTTTTGCCACTATTAGTTACCTTTTACCTTATCTTATCAATAAGAGAAAATAAATAAATAACGAAAATTAATTAATTAAAGTAGCAAAATGTTATTAAAAAAAAAAGTAGTAAAATGCAAAATGTTTTTTAAGCAACCACGGGAGGCTTGAGCTTTAGAGCTGTAAAGAAGGGAGCCAGCCAGAAGGTGAGAGCCGAGAGCCAAATAATTAGTTTAGACTTTAATGAAAGCAATCCAACTCATCAGGTGTTCTATTTTCAAAACTTTAGCTAGTGAACTCTCCTAATGTTTCTGGCCGGCCCACTGATCGGGAAAAAAATAATTTACTTTTATTAATAGATTTATTTATTTAAAAAAACTAATTTATTTAAAATAAATCTTTTCCTGAAATTTCTTTTCATTAAGTTATTTTTTGAAATGAAAAATTATTTTAAATATAATCTTTTAAAATAAAAAAATTATTAAAATAAAATTTAAATTATTTTAAAATTTGATTTCAGGTCAACGACCTCCGTCTTCTTCTTCTTGGGAAAGTTTCTAATACGGTAGATATTGACATCTCTGTATCTTAACACATAAGAAAATTTAACTTTTAAAGAGGTCAATACCACATGTTTGGAAATTTGCTTCCAATGGCTGGGAGACCCAGTGATTTGTGGTTATGGTTAGGAACTTTTGCCTGTTCAGACTTTCATTATCCAAGGACTTCTTGGCTGCTAACCACTCGTTGTTTTTTTTCCCTTAAAATCTTATTCTCTGTTAATTTTTTTAAGTAAAGGCATGATCAATTTTCCAACCAGTACATTTAAGAGATGTGTTTTCAACAATGACATTGAGTGAATGGTAAGCTATGAAAGATTAATAAATATATAATATTTAGTAAAATTAGTGATTAAGGTTACAATGAAATTATGAAATAATAAAAAAAAGATAATTATTCTTTTATATTTTATTTTAAAATTATTTTATATGAAATACAAATTGATATGTGGTAAAAAAATAAATATAAAGTTATTGCTGATAAAATAAACTTAAACGCTATTTTTATATTTAAAATACTAGAAAAATAAGTTTTACCATTTAGTTATATTTTTTAAATGTTGAACACTAATTTTTAAATTGAAATGCTAAATAGTGATACCAAATACTTAATATGATATTTAAATGCTTAATTGCTAAATGTTAAACCAAATGAGCACTAGTTCTATTTTTAAGTAAAGAAAAAGAAGAAACGAATGCATACTTACAAGTATGAGACATTTATATATCGGCCTAGTAATCCATCATAGAGATATACAATAAGTTCATTAATATTATGGGCACTTTGAGAGGTTTGGGAAAGAACTACTCCAATAAAGATATGATGAAAAAAATCGGTAGAACTCTTTTTAAGAAGAAATGAGATGCCAAGAAGATTGTTATTGAAGAAGGCAATAGGTTAAAGGCACTCACATTAAATGATCTCATGGGCAAACTTCTTGCTCATAAAATTACTCTAATAAAGCTAGCTACCGATGACGGATAAAAGAAGAAGAATATTGCTTTAAAAGCTAAACAGATACAAATTGAAATTCCTACTATTTTTTCCGTATCATCTTTTGGCGATAGTGAAGATGGCAGTGAGCATGATCAACTTGCCCTCTTCTCTAACCAAAACTAGAGGTTTCTTATAAACAAGAAGGGGAAATGTGAGGAAAGGCTATAAAAACGGAAGCTTTTCAAAGAAAAATCAAATAATTTGCTATGGGTATAAAAGGGACATCTCAACATTAACTATCCCAAGCTAAAAAGCAGAAGCACCCTTCTAAGAAGAACAAAGGAAAAAGAAGCTATAAAAGTAACATAAGATGACACTAGTGCATAAAAAATATAGACCCTAGATGATAATGAAGGTAACCAACTTAACTTCATGGTTGTAGAAGAGTAGAATCTAAAAAATAAAAGTAGCTCCAAAGGTGGAAATAAAAGTGATGATAAACATAAGGTAAATCCCTATGACTCTTACTCTTATGAGCAATTATATGACAATATTGCCAAACTCACTAATAGATACGATTTTTTTCAAATCCCTCTCCTTGCTTTAAAAGGAAAATAGGTTTCTCAAGGAATCCTTGAAAATCCTTAAGACTCTAACTATTGAGGCAGATAACTTAAAGGTGAAAATAAGAGCATGAGTGAAAACCTTTCTAAGTTCTCCAAAGGAAAAACGAAGTTAGACTTAAAGAAGTTTATTAATTAAATTTAGACTAAAGTATCATATATCATCTTCTACTTCTACTCTTAATTCCATGCCATCAAAGACCATATTTGTGAAGGCAAAATACACAAAGATACCTAATCCTTAAGACATTGACCTTCACCACCCAACGCTAACTAGTTAGAAAAGTTAACTATGCATATAAATAAGAAATGATGCACCTAAATTTTACATTCCTATAATATATATACTTATAAAACATATGGTGGCTATGCATGTATCATTTAGGTTTAGAATATTAATCTAAGTGATGATGACAACTTAAAGGGGAAAGGTAAGAAATTAGTTGCTTTTAAAAACTAAAGAAGTTAAAGTATAAGAGAAAAAATTCAACATAAGAATTTATAATAGTTTGGCTAGTTTTGCCTATGTCCATTCTCTATGCATCCATTTAGGCCTTTCACTATCTTTTGTAGACTAAGATACAACATATCCTTTTACGGCTAAAGATGAACCTTACAACTCTCTTTCATAAGAATAAAAAGAGACAGACCTACTTTTAGGTACATTGAAGGCATAATACTAACCTACTCTTAGGTAATTTGAAGGCATAATACTAACTTTTATCACTTTATAAAGGATTAAACCATTATGTGTTTAAACCTCTAAAATAGGTAGTAACTATAATTTATTGCATGAGAAAACTTACACTCATTAACTCAAAGTTAGTTATAAATTCTCTCAAAAGCTCATTATACCTAAAAATGAACGAATTAAAGTTTAAACAAATGCAATAGATTTCTTTTAGTCTTTAACATTATAAAAAGGTTAATATGGTGGTTTATCTATGGCATAAACCTTAAAAAAAATAGCTACTAGATGTAAGAGACAACTTTGGCAGCTTTTGAAAAAACTAATCGTTACACAGTGAACGAGTCGTTCATATTATTACACGTTGTTCATATAACTGTTGCCAACTTATCCTAGTTGTTCCCTTGGGCTATTTATTAGCTGCTAAGTCATTCAACTTATTTCCTTGAATTTCTTAAATTTTCTTCTTATTGAATTGGGTCATTCATTGAGGCTATTCTAAGGCAAGCTAGATCATTCCACCATTCTGTATGAAATTCTCCATTTTTCTTTTTATATTGAATAAGACTATTTATATAGGTTGTTTTAAGGCATATTGGGCCATTCCACTTTGTCTACTTTTCATTGTTAGCTCTTCTCATTCTTGTATGGCTGTTTTATTTCTTGAACAGGCATTACACATATGCTCGGGCTATTCAAAGAGTGTATGAGACCATTCATTGGGTTATTCACTTCATGCACAGGTTATTCCACTATTCTTGAAGCATTTCATGGTTTTCCCTTTACTTGAATGCTTTGCCTTCATCTTTAAAAGTATCTTGAAGGTCAAATATCCTTAGATTAGATATGCCATCCTCCTTAAATGTTTTGCCTCCTTCTTTAAAGGTATCTAAGGAGATCAATATCCTTAAAGTCCTTAGGACTTCTAAGAGCTTCATGCTCAAAGACTTGACTCTTTTTTAGGCATATTTGCCAAAGCATTGCCCTTTAGGAGTCAACAATACCCTATGGTAGAACTTATAAGCAAAAGCAACTGATAAAAGTTAGAACTTCTCAAGGTTTTATTATCATTCAAACACATAATTTAGGTAAATGCAGTATCAACCTTAGGTTCATATGATCAAAATTCTCTTTATTTTTTAATGGTAACAAAATCATGATGCTTTGATAAAATAAACGTAAATAAACACTATTTTATCAAATACTAATACTTTCTTTCCCTTTTTATCATCATGTAAAAAGTTCACACACCTTCAAAACTTTCTCCCTTTTTTAAAATAAATTCAAAATATTCTTTCCCTTTCATTTAATAAATACTTTCCCCATTTTTAAAGAGTTATGACATCTTGTTGAAGATACATCTCTCCTAAGGCTAGGACTAATAACACTATGGAGAAATTTGCCTAAGTCAAGTACATCCTTGGGGACAAAAAATGAGATGCCAATTGTTAAGAAAAAAAAGTATATAAAAAACAAAGCAATAAAAAATAGTGTTGCATATTATGAGTTACATAACAAATAAAGCATATATAACAACTCCCCTTAAATATATGCATATATAGAAACTAATTTTAGAACAAAGAGGGAGTTAAGGAATACATTATAAATTTGCTGCACTTCGCATCTTGGAGCTCAATATCCCTTCTTTTCTAATAAATTTTCTTTAATGTTTGGACTATCCATTTTTAACACTTGGTAAAAGAGTCCCTAACCTATAATTTAATCATTTTTCTTTGGATTGGTTTTCTTTTTAGGTCCATGGGCATTAAGAACATTAGCATTCTTATATTTAGTTTTTGCATAGCAAAAATATGTGTTATGGCCTAACTTACCATAATAATAGTATTGCCAAAGGAATGCCTTAAGATCTAGAAATTATGTGGACATATGCATTTCTATTAGGCATTAGTCATTGAGGCCTATAAATGAAGGTATGATTTACCTTGGGCCTTTGTGGATGTAAATGTGAGCATTTAGCATTGTACACATGTGTCTTAATAAATGAGAGAAATGGGCTCTAGTAATTTAGGAGGTTTTTATAAATTTAAGCTTAAAGTAAAGGCCTTTAAATGATTAAAGCCTAAGCCATTTCTGTCCTTCAAAGATATTTAGGAGCCTAAAATTAAATCAAGCTTTTCTTTTTCTTTGTTAAAAGAGATAAGAAAGTCCTTTAAGCTTAAAACTTCCTTTTTGAGATTCTCATTTTGAGAAGAAAGAGTTTCATAAACTTTTATCTTTTACCAAAGCCTTATCTTCCTTTTTTAAAATCTCAAAATTTCTTTTTTAATTCCATCACTTCTACTTTCAAACTCTTATTCTTATTAAAATTTTATATAAATTATTATTGATAATTTTTAGGGGTTTCATAAGATTTTCAACAATAAACATTTCCTTAAGCTCTTGATCATCATCATCTTCATCTATGTTACTATCAAAAGCATCAAGGCATACCTTATTTAGAGAGCTATCAACAATGGACATGAAGCAAAGATTGACCCTTTCTTTTCTAGCCTTTCTTGGCTCTTTTTTAGATTAGCTTGATTGAGAGGAACTTGAATCAATCCAAGTAGCTTTATATGTATAGATATGTTGATATACATATATGTAATTATTTTATTTTATTTATAATTTAATCATTCAAATCATTACTACGATTATTCAGATTCTAATTTAATACTTATTTTGATTACGTGAGGAATGCCTTAATAAGAATTTTATACTTTTATGATTCAAATTATATGATGTGTAGATTTAATTTTAAAGTTATTGGTTGGATTTTAAAATCAATTTTACATTATTAGGATGACTTAGAGAGATTTCACTTAGTGAGCTTTGAATAGGACTCGTTAAAGAAAGTTTAGCTCTCTTTAACCTTTTTTAATTGATTTAAATGTCAACTATGTACTTATATGGTACATATCTTTTTCCTATTTGTTTTCCACCATAGTATATTTTTACCTTACCTCACCTAATTATTCTTATTATGTCATATCATTATAAATATCCCTTTTATTCACTTCATTAGGATCTTGAACTTATTTCCTCACTTTTCTCATTTCTTTATTTCTTATTTTCTCTCTTTTTTCTTGTCTCATACTCTACATCTTTTTATTTAGTTGGTGCATCATTATTATACATCTGAGTCTTGATTATCTTTTCACTTGCCATCAAACCTTTGAGTCTATTAAGATTACCCACTCTTTATCATGCCCTTTTTACTTCTTTCTTATGTATTGTTAAGGTGTAATAATTTGATGCTCAGTCTCAAGCCCAATCTCAATAAAATGTAGCTTCAACCCTAGTACCCTTTTTAAGAATGTTTGAAGCCTCTTAAGATTAGATGACAAAGGCCTTACAATAAAACACTGAAGCAATGAATGATACCCTTATTGCCATCCATAAACTTACATTTGAAATTTTTAATACTTAGCCCTGGAAACACCTTCCTCATGACACTAATCAAGTTAATAAAACTATAAAGATCATATAGATGGGGAGGATGATCTTAATGGCTTTGAGAAAGATGATGATCTTTAATTTGCCACTAAAGTTCTATCTAGAGATGACTATGTTGCCATTAAGAATAATCATACTTCATAAGCCATCCTAAGAAGCCCTCAAACCTATAACCTAGTTACTCAGACTTATATCGAGTCTAGGTTTAATTATAAGCCTAACCTTACCTTCAAATCTCACACATCTAACCAAAATAACCTTAGATCATACTTGATAATGGAAGATTTTGAAAATTCTTTAAGCAAAAGCAATGAATATCCTCTTTATCCATGACTACCTTTAAGCTCCTCCACCCAACCCATGTGGCAAGAAAAACCTACCCTAAGGATTATATTAGTCTAAAATTTAAAGTTTTTAATGACATGCAAGGAGACACCAAGGAACATATTTTAAAGGTTAGTAAGAGTTGAAAGTTTATGATTTTGATGATGACTTGAAGTTGAAAGAGTTTTCTAAGTCCTTTATTGATAAGGCTTACACTTGTTATGCCCATTTTACCTCAAAATCCTTGACTTATTATGCAATGATGTATAAACACTTCTTATAAAAGTTTTTCTCAATTTAAAAGAAGGTAACTATGTCTAACATGGGAAAAGAGCGACAAAGGAGCAAAAATGGACTGATTAAGTATATTTAATACTTCAGATAGCATATTTTAGGAATCAAAGATCTTTTTGATAGGAAAGATGGTGACGTTATGTATCCAAGAGATGTTTAGGGAATTCATGTTATATTTAGAGAATTTGAAGATTATCTCTTTTGTGAAGCCGGTAAAAGATGTAAGGAGGATTAATAATACCTTGTTTGAAAAAGCAAGTGAAGGAAGTTACTTAAATAAGAGGCACTCAATTATGAATACTATGTAATTTAAGAATGCTAGAATTAGTGAAAGGCCTCAAAGTAATATTTTTAATGATTTTATGGAACCACCATTTTGTTCTTATCTTATGTATAAAGTTATTATAGTCATTGATCGATGTATTAAGGATAGGAACAATAACCTATCTAATATTGAATGATAACCTATTAATAAGGAGAAGACTAATCCAAAATTTTATCATTTTCATAGGATTATTGGTCATGTAATAAAGGATTATACAAATATGAAGAGAATTTTTCACAAAAGGAAAGAGTTTAAAGAGCTCTTTCTTAAGCAAAATGATGTGTAGAGGAACCCTTTCCCTGCTTATGGTGGACAATATGCTCATGCTAATGTCATTATCCATATTCTTCCTTTCCCTTTAAATGTTGATAACTCTGTTGATGTTGAAGTTTATTATAATATGATAATAGAGATGCAGTGGAAAAGGCTATTAGTTTTAATAGTGCTAACTTTTTCATAAAGACCTATAATTTTAAAGTTTTTTTAATCAATATGGATTTAATAAGGAAGCAAACGGGGCTACTTTAATGGCTTTAGTTAATATATAAAAAGCACAGTATAGAGAAGGTAGTCTATTTGATCAAACCATAAGGAAAATGAGAAGGAATAATAAAAATGCCATTATTTTTGCTAATGACAACATGTGTATAAAGAATCCCAACCATAATCATCCTCTTTACATAGAGAGTCTTCTTAATAGATACCACATGAGACGAACATTCATTGATCATGGTTACTTTATTGATATCATGCCTATCTCCACTTTCAAAGTTAGCAACATAAAGGAGAAACATCTTGTTAAACAACTTATCATTGTTCAAACATTCAACAGTGATTATAATAAACAATAAGATATGTGAATGTTGATTTCAAGATTGCGCCTCTACCAATTTTCATGTCATTAATGAACCTGTATCTTATCACCTCTTTATTGGGAGAAAATGGCTATATAAGCATAAATTAATGCCATATACTCTTCATCAATGCATTAGAGGACATTGGAATGGTAATAAGGTCTTATTCATATTACTAAAGATCTTTTTGAGTGTCATGAATCTTATATTGCAAAAGTTACTTTCTTTGATGAGTATGTTAATAAGGGTGAGACAACTTTGGTTAAGATTATTGAGGTACCCCTTTTAGGATGAAAGGAGATTAATTGGGGGGGGGGGGCATAAAACAAAAAGGGGTGGAAAGAAAAGAAGAAAGAACTTTATTTCAAAAAGGATAAAGATTAAATCCTTTCTCTGTCTAGATTGGATGAAGGTATATTACTTATGAAAGTGTGCAGGGTCTTGGGGAAACTTCCCTCTTAGCCCTAAATAATCAATCACTATTGAAGTCCCAAATACTAAACCTTTAAACCAACCATCCAAAATAAAATATATCTAAGAACCCCATTCAACCCTAAACATACTCAAATTGCTACCTGCAAGTTAATAACTCCTAGACCAATTAACCCTAAGTTAAAGAGATGGAAGAAGTAAACCTTGTTATAAAGCGAGAATCAACAAAACTTGTCTTTATTAGTAAAAGCCTTCCTTTAAAATAAAATTGCATTGATTACCCTATTCAGGAAATATAAGGATATTTTTGCTTCGACTTATGAAGAAATACCTAAATTAGACCTAAAGTTGGTGGTTCCTAGATTGAGTATTACCCCTAGAAGTAAACCTAAAAAGTAACATAGTGTTGGTTCTTTGGTAAGGATGACAACCCAAGACATGGGAGGGGTGAATTAAGTGATACAAAAAACACTTAAAACTTATTGAAAAGTTCCTTAAATTCTTTTACAACGAATTATTGTACATAAGTTCATTCTTACTTTTAAGAAAAATATTAGATAGAGAAGAATATATGAGACAAGGGATTTGTAGTCTTTCGATAATATGTCTACATCTACTCCTAAAGCAACCACTTAGCTCTTTACTCTTCTTTTTTTAAGCTCAAAAATAAACCTTATAATTCCCTTTTATATGGCTCAAGAGAGAAAAACCCTATTGATGATTTTTTTGTGCTAATCACTAACCTGTGTGCTTTTATTGGTTAAGTACTAACCTTTCTACCCTTGCAAATAGTTACCCAAAAAGGTTTCTAAGCCTCTTAATTAGGTAAATGTAAAAGTAATGCTCAAGAAACCTAACACTTCAAAATAAAAAATCAACATAAAATACAAAATCAACATTTAGAGAAGATTTACACACTTAACTCATTTCTACCCTTACAAAGCAAAATCCCCTTTATAAATGCTTATTTTCTTTTTTAAATCTTAGCCTTTATATTTAAGGTCATATTGGATATCTTTATATAGCCTTAAGTCCATTTAAATGGTTGAAACACTCTAAATACAAAACTAGCCAATATTAGTACAAGCTAGTCATTATTGGCTTCTAATGGCCATTAAAAATGTTCCCACAAACATTGGCATGTACAAAATTGATAGAAAAAGCTATTGAAAATTCTCCATAGTCATTAAAAATTTCCAACGCTCATTGCATGCACTTCCACAGGCTTTAGTGACATTCCACAATCGTTGAACCTAACTTTATACTATAAAAAAAATCAGATTTAGCTACTGCAAAAAAGTAGTAGCTAAGTCATATTTTTGTAGTAGCTAAGAAACTTAGCGACTAACATGTTATGGTCGTTATTTTTCTAACAGTTAAGCTGAATTTAGTGATTAAGGAGTAGCTATTTAGCTACTACAAAGAGTTAGTCACTAA
This sequence comes from Omphalea diandra, assembly GCA_949677035.1. NCBI lineage: Eukaryota > Viridiplantae > Streptophyta > Magnoliopsida > Malpighiales > Euphorbiaceae > Omphalea > Omphalea diandra. The sequence continues at coordinate 1,964 of CATIWR010526900.1, read as the reverse complement.
GTAGTCTCTAAATAATGACTACCTACATGTAGTGGCTAAGATAAAAAAAAAAAAAGAGTGGGTAATCAATGATCAAAACGACTATGAATACTACAAATAGCGACTGCTAAGCTATTATATAGTGTAGTCTCTAAGATCTAATTTTAGCTACTAATATTCTTGTAGTAGCTAAATTGCAACTACTTAACTACTATATATTGTACTCGCTAAGGCTTGTTATTTAGCTACTAACATTCTGATAGTAACTAAATAGTGATTACTTAGCTACTACATATTGCAGTCACTAAGGCTTATTATTTAGCTAGTAACATGCTAGTAGTAGCTAAATGGTCACTATTTAGTTACTAATTTTGCTAGATTTTTTAAAATATTAAATTTGATTAAATTTAAATTTTTTATTAATATTATTTAGCTACTATTTTATAGTAGCTAATATAATAATAATTTTTATTGAATATTAAATTAAATTAATTATTAACTTATTAATATTTCAATATCAATATTAAAAATTAAAATAAAATGAAATTATGATATCCTATTATTAGAATAAAGGAAAAGTACATTAAAATCTCATCTTTTAAAAAGAAAAAGTACAACTAAAGAGTAGAAAAGTATGCTGAAAGAATATTTCATAAAAAAAAGAATAAATAAAAGTATGAATGAAACTATAGAGTTATTTATTACAAGAATTTGGAGTGAAAATTATTCATTGGTAATTCTTCACTTTCACACACTCGTTTAAGTACTCAAGAATGATGAGTCTTCAATTAAGTTTTGGAAAAATACACCTACAAGCCCAGTTCTAATGAGAACATGTGGCTTACAACTGCAACCATTAAGAATTAAAAAAATTAATTAATATTTTAAACATAAATATCAACAAACAAATAAATTAGACAACTAGCTTCAAACTTGTATTTGCAACAATCATAATATTTGAAAAATACAACAACAAGAAAGGCCATAAAATTAACAAATTAATATCGATAAAAAAGAATACAAACTCAATGCTGAAAATCATAAGAACTAACAAGTAAATCAAAGATATGTAAATAAAAAAATATAAGAAATTATCCAATATGGCCAATCACCAAGACCATGCATTTTCATCATTATCCTCAATTTCGAAGAATTTAGCACTATAATATCGTATTTATTTTCGAGGATATTAGCATTATAATATTAATTTAAAAATATTAATTTTTATATTTGTATCTATTAAATATAATATAGTATAATATAATATAAGATAAAAATTTTAATTTAATAATTTAAAATAAAAATTTTAATTTAATAATTTAAAAATTACAATATAAACATGTCATGTTCAAATTATCAAGTAATAATATATAATACTAAACATGTTTATATATTATCTAACACATGTCTAATTGTTTCCTTTCAAAATAAAATCATTTTTCAATGAATGACCTTTTAGTTTAGAAATAGAAAGTCATAACTCACACAAACTCATAGAATGTATTTAAAATAACATAGCTAGTAGATGTCCAGCCCATATGGTGTTCAAACAATTCAACTAGAAGAGTAAAGGTTACAAGGAAAAACTAATTAGAAAGGATACTTCATTCCTTCCCAACTTTGGCTCACAAAATGGACATAATCACAAACTCCTTTGGATTGAACCTATAGTAATGCACTTTGCAACCTTGGTATTTCATAGAAAGAAAGAATTTTAACTGAAAAATTAAAATATGAACAACATCATTTTTATGATAGTATTTCTTTAATATTTAAGGCAACAAGAATATTATAATAAACCATAAAGAAAGTTGAGAAAAGAAAGCGATGTAGATATGCATAGATTGATAAACTACATTATCACATCTTACAACTTATAACTCATCTCACAGATCATCACTAAGGCTACAAATTTGAAACGTGGAAAGTCTACATAACTAAATAGGATATATATATATATATATATATATATATATATATATATA
>CATIWR010526828.1:0-13722 GCA_949677035.1 Omphalea diandra | reverse complement strand
GCCTTTTAAGAAAAGAAACGACCTGTTTTGGATAGACATTCCAAAGAGGAAAAAAAACATTTTTTAAGAGAGAAAAGTGGAATTCAAGATCTATACCAAATTGAGGGAGATTTTGTAAAGATTTGAAAAAGTTTTCTCTTAAGGTTTCATTGATTTTGTTAGCAAGGCTCTTCTTTTGAACATTTTTCTCCTGAATTCAATGGACTCTTTTTTCTTTATTTCTTTTTATTTTTCTAGGATAATTTAATTCTTAAATTTTAGGGATTAAGGTGCAAGTTTAATACTTTTCCATGATTATATAATGGGCGTTTTCTTCAATTATGTTGGATTTTCTTAATTTAATATGTTTAAACTTAATTAGCTTGTATGTGTGAATGATCACATATATGCAATGTTTGAGACTCCAGATCAAGTTGTAAAAGTCAGAAGTTTATAATTAGTCCTAACATATTAAATTAGAATATTGAGACCACAAGAATAAGTTTGACTTTTAGAGATGTTAACATATTATTCACAAAATGTAATGCATTTTTATTAAATTTGGTGATCACGAAAATAAATATAATTTCAATAATAATAATCTTAATTTTTCTCAAGAGAGATTATTGAGTAAATTAGGTAAATTCATTTTCAAGCTTAACCTATTCACATTTAAAACAAAACTCTTGGAATAATTGTAGAATAATATTGTTGTGTCATTGAATTACCTAGAGATCTTTTGCATGAGTTTTTTCAATTAAATTTCTGTTTTGTTAAATTAATTTAGAATTTTCAGTTTTTAGATTATTTTATTCCTTTATAATTTAATTGTTAAATAATAAAGAAATTGAGTCTTTGTTTATTTTTTCATTATATTACTTGAAGCAATTTTATGCATTTACAGTAATTTTACATTTAATATATATATATATATATGAAGGGATTGTCATTTGTCAATCTCTAAATATCATATTTACCAAAACACTACCATGAAATAACCGCGGATGCCAAAGACTATACATTAAAAATGTGAGAATGATAGAGGGGATGGAAAAGGAGCATAATGAAAATAGTTATTGAATAAAAATGAATAATCCTCACTTGACTCTATTAATTAATTGTGGTAAAATTTTAATTATCACATTTTTTAAGATGATGACATGATATGACCCTTCTAATCCTTTTCATTATATAAATTAACATAACTTTTTACCATACAAAATATTATTTTTAAAATAAAAATAATATGTTAAAATTTTAAATAGTTAATTTATATATATAATATTTTTAAATAAATATAATATTGATTTACAATTTAATTCATCACAGCTAAAACTTTTTTCATAATATTTTATAATGTGGTATTTTTTTATTATGAAGATAGTAAATAATAAAAACTTAAATAAATTAAATCTAATCTAATCTAAATTTTTTATTAAATTTCTATTAATATTAATATTTAGATAAATTAATTTTTATAATATAAATTGAATGATTTGTAGTATATTAATAGATTACATGTTGTAACTTAACGCACAAATTTAATTGGTTAAATATGTTTATAACATATTATAGCGTATTACACAATATCAACGTTTTTATATTGTAGAAGATAGACCAACCTTTTTAATATTGTAGAATGAAGAATTTGCTCCACATCTGACATAAAATCTACATTCTTCACTAAATTTAGGCTGGATTTATTTCGTCAAAAAAGTTTTACATTTTTTGATGTTTTACATGTTCAAGAAAATTAGTTAATAAAAAATATTTTTTTATCAATAAAATATTAAACTATTTCTTTTAAAAAAATAATTTCTTTTCAAAAGAAAAAAAATATTTTTATTATTTTTCAACTTTTAATAAACTTATTCAGATGAAAAATAAATCATATAAACACATATATTTATTATTATTGTTCATTATTAATTACTAATACCTATCACAGTCACTCTCAATTGGTAAAAATACAAAAATTTTTATTTTTAATATATTTTTCTTTATATTAAACATTAAATAATATAAATATGAAATATTTATACTTTATATTTTATTATAATCTTACAAATAAGAAATTAATATTTTATAATATATTTTAAATATTAAAAAATCATTTTTCTGAAAATACTTTTTATGAATAAATTATTTTTCATAAAACAAATAAAACTTTTGGAGCAGTAATAACAGAACAAAATGACTTTAGCTCCTCGACCTGTTGCCCAAACTGAATATATCGATAAATATTTACTCTGTATTTTGGCAGGAAAGAAAACAAGAAATGAAGTAAAATAGAGACAATAAAAGAGAAAATTTTTCCCTTAGTTGAGAGCAAAAGAAAATTCAAGAGAAAAAAAAAATTAGATATTTTACCCCCTTAGTTTTCTCTTCAAAATGAAGAGAAAAAATAAGAGTGAAAGATTTTTTTTTAAAAAAATTACACTTTCACCTAAATAAATATTATTTATTTTCTTAAATAAAGGACAATAAAAAATATATGAAATAACAATTTTATTTCCTTTCATATTTTACTTTCTAAACAAGAAAAAATAAATTTATTTTCTTTTTTCTCTTTTTTATCTAAATATAAAAAAATAAAATTTATTTTCCCTTTTTATTTTCTTTCTTCTCTAAATAATTTTTCAAACATGGTGTTAATGAACATAGCTAAAAATATAAATAAAAAGGCAAATCCGTGATCATTAACAAGGCGGTGGTAAAATCCACCCTCGACCCGAACCACCCTGTTGCCACTCATACCTAATTTATCGTTGACCTTTTATAACCAAAACTCTATTATGCCTAACCCAAATCTTCCGTCGTGCAGTATAAACAGGTCATGTCAAAAATTGCCAGCTCAACTGAAAACTCCTAGCTAATATTGACAGTATAATGCTGAAAAGAATTCCCAAATAACTCTAGCAGTTTGTGGGGATGAGTTGCGAGAATCATTCCAGAGAGCACTAAGTACTACAGAACCCCGACTATTTAACCAACAAACAAAAAAAAATATTTAGGCGTTAAAACAGAACTATAAAGGTTTCACACTACAGTATTATGAGAATAGACTTCAATTGGATATAGTGAAGTTACACTAACCGAGTTCTTCAAATTCATGCCTGCAAATAGAAAAGAAAACAAACTATTACGCATCAAAAGGCAAAATATCACAGCAAAGAACACAAACTACATGACGCATGTTAATAAATTATTCAATAAATAATAATCCGACGCATGTTAATAAATTATTCAATAAATAATAATCACTGGCTTAACGCATGTTAATAAATTATTCAATAAATAATAATCACTGGCTTTCTGTTCACTAAACGAAAATATTGACTAATGATCCCTAATGACAGGAGCAATAGTTGTTGAGACAGATTGAAAAGAAAATACGTTTATTTGGAAGGGCAAAGATAATATCGAAAAGTACCTGCTGTTGCTTTTTCTTCTTTGGTCTTCTCTTCCTCCGTGGTTTATGGGCATCAGAGTTTGAACTTAGATTACTACTATGGCCTGTCCTCGTATTTGAAGAACCCCCTGCTTTCAAGGAAGATCCACTTCTGCTACTTGACGTGTTGCTGGATGTAGAAATATCAGCCCTCTGAATCCATGAATTTTTGCTCGATGAAGCCCCAAACCTTGATTGAGCATGCACTGGATTTGAAAGAGAATTGCTTGAAGGCCGAGGAGGAGGCATTAGAGCTCTAGCAGACTTCTGCCTCTACATAATTTAAAGTTAGAAAAAGATTAAGAGAAACATAGAAATGGTAAATAGCTGCATAGGTTTTTGTATGAGGATACAATATTCAGATTCGATATATAACCTGGTTCCTTTCATCACTGGACATTCCAGAAGCAGCTTTGCCAGAAGTACTAGAAGCCTGTTCCCTGAAAAGTAAATGACAAAAATTGAATTTGCACTTTTTTGTTGCATAAAACAAGTTGAAAGCATATAGAAGCAGGTGATAAACCAACTAGCTACTTTACATGTGACATGAGTTTCTGAGAAACTATAATTATGAATGATAAATGATAATAAGGGAATGCAAATGCAGTCCCAACGACAAGGGACAAAAATATATGGAATTCTTCAAATCTCTGTCCTCCACTCACAACAACTATAATATATACCTTGTACTTTTATCAGTCCATTCATCATCTGCATCAGCTTCATCACTTGAGGTTCCAGTTAAGAAGAAATCATCTTCACTCAAATCCAAAAGCCCATCATCCTCGCTCCCAGTCTCTGTAAAGTGAAGTCCAAGAGAAGAAATCAATTTCCTGTAACTAATAGATTAATAGGAATGATGACAAAAAACGTTCAGCATTTTGTTATCCACCCATCATATAAAGCCTTTCTTATCATGGTTGAGAATTATTTGGTGGCCACTTTCTTTTGTTGCTTTCAACCTGCAATGTCAATCTTAATAAAAAATCTCAGCTTTAGAAAGGCCAGTTACCCCCAACATTAAGAGAGAGTTTAAAACACTACAAAGGAAGGGGATGAAGGGAGAAAGGAAACTGATTATGGCAATTTCAAAATAAACGATTACAGCTAGAAAGCTTCATGTAGTTCATCAAGCACAAGGAATAGCTTTTTAGTCAACAGCATATTAAATACAGACATATGTTAGTCATTTTTCATCAAAAATACTTTCTTTCTTTTTTTTTTTGGGAATGAGCAACAAATTTTTTCTAGTTTCTTTAAGATGATTAATTAAGACCTTCTCAAATAGGATACATTTAAACTCAGATTTGGAGAAATAATCACTTTTTAAACACTTTCTATATTAGCAAAAGAAACAAGTAGTCATTAAATGTTACAGAAAAAAGTAGATGGTATAAGGAGAGACAAAACAATACCTTCCAAATCCTTCCCACTAGCTGCAGCAGCAACTAAGTTGGCTTTAATCTCCTTGCGCAATCTATTTCTCCTATCAATTATTTCTGTATCATCACCTCCAGTGAACAAAGATACATATTTTTCAGTTTTAGGGAAGAACTGCAAATTGCAAAAGTTCAAAAGCAAAATTAGCATTGCAGTAGATTTTGCAAAGATTTATTTTACTCTTAATAGACAATTGTAAAGATGCACATTTATTTGCAAGCTTCTCATGGACCATTTTGCGTCCAAATGCCTGATAGTCAACAATGGAAAACTTTATCAATCAATATGAGCATTGCACAAAACTCCAATAAATTTTATAAATGCTGAATCATAACCCATTTGAAAGCTTAAAATGCAAATTTCACGAAAAGAAAGAAGGAAAACATATCAAGTATACAACATAATAGAAGCTTACTCTAACATATTCAAGATCTTCTTTCAATTTAGGAAGCTGTTCTGCAATCTGTGCGTCCTGTGCTTGACCAGACGAGGTGCGTTGCAGTTTCTCCAGCCGTCTAATTCTCCTTTCTATCTTTCTTCTCTCTAAACAATGGAAATTTTACTTTACTACTTGTGTAAAATGCAATTTTAAGAGGTAAACTATGCAAAATTAATCTTCTATAGAAGCATGCAACAAATATGCAAATCATTTTATTATAATAAACTCACAAGCAAAATTACCAAAAAACTTAATCTTCCTATCTCGCAAGAATATTTTCCGCTCCAAAGCAAGACGAGTATGAATCTCCTGCTGCTTCTTAAGCTCTTCTAACTTCTTTTCTTGAGCATCTCTGACTTCAGGAGGAAGTTCCTACCAGGAATTAATTAAAACACTCGCATTTTTAGCATTAACACGACATCATATCAAATGACCTGACTTGCCATCCACTAAAGTATAAAGCTCAGTAATTGATAAGAATTAAAGACACACACACACTCAGAGAAAGAAGTGAATTGAAAAAACCTAACCCTAATCCCAGTCCTAGCATAAAGATTTGGGTGTGCGTACTGCACCTTACGGAGCATGCGCTCGATAGAGCGAATCTGGTTCTTTAGAGAGACAGACTTGGGCTTTGGCTTTGGCTTTGGCTTCTTGTTGTCAACGCCCAATCCCTTGGATCGGCGCCCGACGTGAGGTTTCCGTTCGGCGACCCTACGCTTGCCGTAGCCGCCATGGGCCATCACTTATCGTCAATTTACTATTAGCTTCTTAGCACCAGAATAAAGAGGGTGACATAGATAATCGCTTTACTTGTTCTTTTACGTCCTTTTTCTTTCGCACCCTCTTTATTTTCTCGTTTAATTTACTCTCCGCAACATTTTTCAGGTGACATGATAAATATGAAAATAACTCTATATATATAAATTTAAAAATTAGATGAAATTAAAGAAATATAAATATATAAATTGATAAGAAAATAAGACATTTATCAACTATAATAATGGATCAAATAAAAGAAGTTATTTATTAAAATATATTTATATATTGAATTATTATTTATATAATAATTGATAAGCAAAATTATAATTAAAATAATTAATCCATCTTAAATTTTATAAAAAGAAATTTATGCCATAATTGAATTTTTTAATGTTATAAAACATAATTGAATTTTGAGAGTTAAATCATTTTTTAAGTGATAAAGCTTAAATTTTAGTCAACTCATATTTTATGGTTTGTTTCATTAATTTTAAAATTATTAAATAATATTATAAAACTATTGATAGTTTAGTAAAACTAAATTTCACTATAGATATTTGGCGAAAATTAATTTCTATCATAATATAAACTTAATTTTTGATACTCACAAAACAGAAAATTTGATATAAAAAGAACATTGAAGTTAGAAATAATATACACAAAAATATAACAAATTAAAATAAATAATTTAAAATAACTTAATTCCCATAATAATATAAAGTTTACTATAATTATAATTATATTAGTAATTTAATTTAAGGAGCTTATATTTTTATTTTTTATTCTAAAATAGAAGGAAAGTAGTCAAATTCTATTTTAAGGAGGCATAAATTTAATTTTGCATAAAATAAATGAAACTTTAAAATAAATAAGGACTAAAATTGAAGTTTAGGAAAAAAAATAAAAAATAAAAGGGCAAGTATCCCTTAGCTACAAGATAGTTTGGCCACTGAAATTTACCATACTGGGAGAGACATTAATTGTAATTTATTAATCATTAATCATTAAATTTTATAAATTTATTTATTGTCATTATTATTTTATTATTATACTGAAAATAAAAAATGTTATTTATCTCAAATTACAATATAACAAATATATCTCAATAAAAATATAATTACAAATTATTTAAAATTTAATTGAGGAATATGCTAAAATAGTCTTTAATATTACATGTTTTCTATCTAAAAATTAAAAGACAAAACTTATTATTAACTTGAGACAAATAGCATTTATTTATGGCATATAATAAATACATAAGTTCATTGTTTGGATACAAATAAAGTAGTTTTTATTACTTTTTAGTATATCAAAAATATTTTAAAATAATGATATTATGAATTGAATCTCTAACTACACATTAAATAATAATTTTAAAAATAAAAAACACTGATGGGTTATTATAATTGTTCATCTCTCCATATATGGCCCAGTTATTGGACAAAAATCCAACTAATTTTTGATTGGGATTCTGAAAAAGGAGAGTGAGAATAGATAGAAGTTCTTTTTATTTTTTATTTTTTGGAACAGGATAGAAGTTCTATTACATCCCTATCATTGAGTAATATTTTCATTTATCCAGCATTAACCAATATCTAATGGGGAAAAACCCAGAAAATCAGATCAAATGTGCATGAAGTCATGTTGCCAACTAAGAATGAGTTTAAGAGGCAATACTATTTTATCATAGCAGACATTATTATTCAAGTCGTGCTTAAAGGTGGATTTAATGACACGATCATGAAGATTTGTTTCATGAGAAATTTGCTAGCAAAACACACTCCTTAAATATTGTTTTTATACTTTCTAAAACTTTCAAAGCTGTGGCGGAACTTTACTTCAACTTTTGAGGAGATCAAACTTAATGTTGTAATAAGAATTTGATACTGTATGAATATTTCAATTTTTAGAGAACCAAACTTAATGTTGTAATAATAATTTGATATTATCTGAGTGTTTCAATTTTTAGAGGATCAAACGTATATATTGTATGAGTGTTTCAATGTTAATATATATACTATATAAGCATTTCATTTAGGCCTTCATTTAAAAAAATATATATCATTTTTTCTTTTAAAAAGACTTTTGGAAGGGGGAGAGGGGAGAGGGGAGAAGGGAGGAGGCCATAGCCCCACATATCCCCTATAATCTGACTCTGTTTCAAAGTGGATTGCCTGCTTCTTTTCAGTTTTAATCCGTCTTTAAGATAAAATTTTCAATTCATCAAAAAAATGACACAGAAAAACTTAATCTTAGCTGCCAATAGGATGACTTATACAATGATGATCTCATCTCCTTTATCCAATGTTTGGGAACAAAGATAAGGGATGAATGAAAATGGAAAGAAGAAATGAAAGGAAAAAATTTAGAACAAAATTTTATTTTCACTCTATTTGTTTGGATGTATGAAGGAAAATAAGTGGACTTGCAATTTTAAACTATTGTTTCTTAACACCAAAGTTGCACAAATATCCTTATTATCTATAATGTACAAATTAATTTTATGGGTAAAATGATAACTCCAACTATTTTCATTCCTCATTGGTGGATTCATCAGAGAATTTTCTCCTTTTTTTTTGTTTTTTCACGTTTACCCATCTGCCAAATAAATAAGAGGTGGATTTTTTAAAAAAATTTTCAGTCATAACTTTGTTTTGGAATAAAGGTCATTTTGATTCTCAAAACTATTTTCATATGTCTAATGGACTCCAATTTTAACATCCTAGCCTATTAACTCTAATTATCTCTGAACTAATACTTAATAAACCTATTTTCACTAGTAAGAAGCGCGTGGCTTGTAAATAAAAGTGCACTTAAATCCCTAACAATATGCAGCTCAATGGGAAAATTCCTCCAAAGTCCCTATTTTACCTCCGAATAATTCCTCACTGCTACAGTTATGTCTTATAGAATTTAAATTGAAAAACGACTTTGGACCTTCTCCCTTGTATGAAAGCAAGTGAAAAGCACAAGCTTTATGACAACAAAGGTTAAATTATTACTGCCAAAATTATGAATATTGCTCAAAATATTAGTGTAAAAAAAGGAAAAGCTTCATTCAAGTAAGTTATGTAAAATCCATTATGTCAGTCCAATCCAAATCTATTAATAAAATCAAAGTTACTAGCATTAAACATCGAACACGTAAATCAACTTGTATGGGATTGTTGTAGGGAAAGATTTATTATCCTTGCGGTCTTATCTGACTCAAATTCATATTAGTCTCGTACTCAAAAAAAGTATGAGAATCCCAATGATATAAAAAAAAAAAAAAGTTTACTAGCATTATATTTATTACCCTTGTAGTCTTATCTGACTCGAATTCATATTAGTCTCATACTCCAAAAAAGTATGAGAATACCAAATGATGTAAACAAAAAAAAAAAAGTTTACTAGCATTATATTTGATGTTTATTTTTCTTCAATACTGGGAAACTGTGTAAACATTTTTTTACTGTTAATATAGAAGGTAGAAATTTTGGCATTAGTGGTAAAATAAAGACATAATAGAAACAATTTCAATCTTCTGTTGCTTGAAAAAAAGGGTTGTGGTCCATAATATTTATGCATGCATATTTATTTTTTGTAGTGGTTTATTGAGAATTCTATGATTGTCGGATTGATGAGAAAGCTATTAGCATCCGGATATTTCATGGGGCATTTCCGTGAGGAATCCATTGTTAAGATATGTGGGCGGTGTAATAAAAATCTTTAATATTTCTGACATAAATAAGCTACATTTTGATAGTATTTTTTAAAAAATTATCTTTAATATTTCTGACATAAATAAGCTACATTTTGATAGTATTTTTTAAAAAATTATCTTAGATCAAAGTATATTTATATATCTAGATATTAGATTTTTTGTTTTTGTATCTTCATGGATACAAATCTAATTTTTGTTTTTGTATCTTCATGGATACAAATCTAATTTTTGTATGTATTTTAATTTTATTTTTGTTATCTTTTTTAGGATTATATGTTCTTCCTTATGAAAATTCTCTCTCTTTATGGGAATTTTATTTGTTATTGAATTTCTGAATTTTCCAGGTTTGCTTTTTATTGTGGATTTCAACTTAGTCCTAATATTTAATCTATTTGATTCATTCCAAGATCATGAGCATCGATTTATGGTCTAATAATCACTGAGTAGAGTGTGCTTCTTATCCAGTTATAATTTCAGTGGCTAGGTCATTTTAATTGGAGAATATTATGGATAAATTTCATTTTTTTTATGTTTTTATACTTCTTGATGTGTTATTATTATTATTATAGATTAAGTTGAATAATTTATTAATTCTACAAATGAACTTGATATTTTCCTAAAAGAATAGGAGGATAATGATGATGTTGACTTATACGTGGATCATATTATGGATAATGCAGAACAAATTGAGATTGCACCCCCCTATTAAGTAAGCCATTTTAGGAAACTTATAAAGAGGGTCGTGGAGAAGCATTAAGTGGTGAGGGATTGGGTGATAGTAGTGAGAATTTGATTGAACCTATTATAGGCAATAATATTGGTCAAGAAAGTAGCAATGGGAATCTTGGGAGTAGCCAAAATGTTCAATGGACTTCTATGAACATAGCTTGGGAGTATGGTAGTGGTGATAAATGTGAAGAAGTTGAACTAGATGTAGAATGTTCATTCAGACACTGGTGATAAAGACTTGACACAAGCCAGGAAAAATGTTAGGAGTTATTATGCTAAGAAGAAGAATGCTACTCATGAGAATGAGAATGAAAATGAGAATACTGATAAAACTAATCTTGATGATAAGAGTGGCAACGGAGCGGGGAAGGGTTCCCCACTCCCCGTCCCAGCCCCCGCTCCTCTCTACGGGACCAAATTCTCCCCCTCTCCCTCGCCTCCATTCCCGTGGGGATTCTCCATTCCCTACTCCAAATTCCCCATGGAGATTCCTCATGAGGATTTCCCATGGACATTCTCCATTTCTTTAATAGAATGTTTTGCTATAAAAAAATAAATATTTTAATATGAAAATTTAAAAGTAAAACTTGATTTAAAATTCATATGGTATTAGCAAATATTAATATCCAAATATCATATTGCATATGAAATGACATATATGTACAAGAAGTTAGTAAATTATAAATATAGTATATAAGGGTAAACTAGTAATTATATAATTGGGTCCCCATGGAGTCAGGGTCGGGGATCCCCACGGGTTGGAGACTATAATATCCATTCCCACGTCGTCCCCATTGGTGGGGATAAATCTATGTACACCCCCGCCTCCATGAGGGTTGGGAACAGGGAATCTCCGCCCCATTCGGGGCGATTTTCGTAGGGAATGGGGATTCTCTTCCTCATTGTCATCCCTACTTGATGATAATGAAGAAAGAGGTGGTGATACTGGGGCAAGGTCTAAGGTGTCAGTTGATGAAATAGGAGATTCTGATGGTGGGGAAGGTGATGTTAAAAGAAAGAAAACTAAAAAGATATTGTATGATCCTAATTAGACCATTCCAACATTTGTCCTTGGAATGGTTTTTGATAATGTTACAACAATTTAGAGCAACTTGTACAATATATTCAATATATAAAGGAGTTGAAGTGACAAAAAGAATGAAAGGCATAAGAGTAAGGCATAGTGTTTTTTTAAAGAATGTTCATGGACTATCGTACTGATAGGAAGATAAATTATTTCAAGATAAAAAAACTACAATCTAAAGCATAAATGTTTTAGAGTTTATAAAAATAGGAGGATTAGCACCAAGTTGTTAGCAGATTCGTTTAGTGAGAAAATCAAAGATTAGCCTGATATGAAGCTTAAGGATATGAGACAGAGCACAATAAGATTTGAAGCTTAATGTTTCATGCAACATGATCAAAAGAGTTAGGAAGCAACTATTGTTGGACTTGAAGGGCAATCATAAGATTGAGTATGCTATTTTAGAGGACTATACTGAAGAGTTAAGGATTATTAACCCGGGAAGTACAATTAGATGCATGTAGAAGAATGTAGTAAAAAATTCTTTACAATGTACGTATGTTTTGATGCTTTGAAGAGAGGTGAAAAGCAGGGTGTAGGAAAGTAATAGGAATTGATGGATGCTTTAAGACATCTGTAGGGCTGAGCTTCTGACAATAATTGGCAAGGATATTAATAAATCCCAATTTCACATTGCTTGGGCAGTGATCAAGATAGAGAATGGTTCAACATGGAGCTAGTTTCTTAGATTGTAGAAGCAGGACCTAGACATCACAGATGGCACAGATATGGTCATTATTTCATGCATACAAAAGGTAATTATGTTATCTAATTACATTTAATTAAGCACTTGTAGAGACTCTTAATCTTATCAGTATCCTGTGCATTTGCAAGGACTCATAGAAGCTATGAAGAAAGAAATTCCAATAACAGAGCACAGATGGTGTGCTATGCACATTTTTTCTAATTAATAGAAGAGGTGGAAGGGTGAAGAACTTAGAAAGCAGTTCCAGAGATGTGTCAAGTTAAGCTCCTGTGACAATTTCCATGACCAGTTAGAGGAATTGGATGCAATAGCAGAAGGTGCTACTAATACAATATTTGAGTATCCTCCTGTTAATTGGTGTAGCGCATATTTCTCAATAGCCAGCAAATGTGATACGGTGGATAACAATTGATCTGAGTCCTTCAATGGACTGGATGGATATCAAAGCTAGAAAAAGCACATAGTTATCATGCTTGATGAGATAAAGGTTGACATTATGAAGAAGCTATACACAAAAGAGAGCAAGAAACAAGTGGATTTCTGATGTAAATCCCGCTGTCATAAAGAAGTTGGAGACTAATATGAACAAGACCTATGATTGCATAGTCGAGTGGAATGGTGAGCAAGGATATGAGATATCACAAGGAGAGACTACAAGTAGATATTGGGATCTTTCTGGGATTTGTTGTCCATATGGGATATGTGCTATATATCACACTCAAAGAAACCTGGTTGAGCATATCTCTAGATGATATAGCAAGGAAATGTATTTAAAGACTTATCCATATGCACTACAACATCGGAAGCAGATGACTACAAAACAATCTATTGTTCAATATTTTGTAGTCGTACATATATGGCCCGAAAAATTACAAAACTAGAAGATTTCAAACCAAGTGAACCTCTATTTCAACTGTAGCTCCTTTGGTGAGAAATCTTCAGACTGTTAATTGTGTACATCTCAACTTAGATACATCATGACCTTCCTGTTCTCCCTAGTTGTACTATTAGTGAATCTAAATTTTATTATATTTTATTGTTAATGAAAATTTTTTATTTTAGAATTTCTCCCTTAATTCATATTAGACAGCTCTTAATTAAAAAAATAAGGACAATGGGAGCCAGAATAGACAATAATTGAAGTTTCAGATTTCATATATGATATGTTGTTCTCCTTCAAGTTCAGATATAACAATTAATGAGTCATTCATTCCAAGGGAGAGGGGTTCTGACTTGGAAATCGGATTAATGACCTGCAAAAGGAGGATTGAATGAGATGTATGGGTGAAATCTGTATGGAATAAAATCTAGATGCCAATAACCTTCTTACTTGCCAGTACCTGTTTCTTATCTTTGATATAGCCTATAGCAACCTCTCGGCGCAAATATGCCCTTTCAGAAAGCTCAAAGAATGAAGGAGTCTCCC
>CATIWR010526721.1:0-12845 GCA_949677035.1 Omphalea diandra | reverse complement strand
TATATATATATATATATATATATATATATATATGTCCACTCCCACCTTGTAAACAAAAAAAAAAAAAAGTGAAAATTTTTTGTCTATAATGACGGAGAATAAGATTGTTCATCCAATATGGTGCTTTGTACAATGACACGTTTTCTACAATGATTTCAAGTAATGTGAGATGTGAGAGGAAAAGAGTGACGTGTGAATGTGTAAAAATTAATATTAAAAAAAGATTATAAGATAAAATTGACTACTTATTGAGAATAAGACGAAAATAGTGGTGAACTTTTTGAAAAAAGATGAACCAAGCAATAAAAGTGAATTTGAAATTTTGGTTTCCCTTATATTTCTTTATTTATATATAATATGTAAATATTATATTTGTATGTCATCATTTATGTTAAAGTTATTTGTAAAATAATGTTCCCAACTAATGTTCCAAACTAATTTAATAAGTATTATTTGTTAGTTAAAAATTAAGTAAAGTTATTAATTATAAATGAAACCTTATAATAATATTGAATAATAATTAAAAACAAAAAATTGTATGTAAATTTGACAAATAATTCACACTTTATAATAGAAAAAAAATGTAGATAATAATTTTATTATAAAGTTATAAAAGAATTTGTAACTAACAAATAATTATATTGATTATTTTATAAACTAATTAAATTAAATATGGTAAGAAAAAATGATTAATTACCTAATCATTTTTATTTTAATAACAAAAATATTATTTTGTATGTAATGTTTATTATTTTGTAAAATTAGCAACTAATTACATAATAATTATTATTTTATAATATGAACATATATTTTGTAATATACATAATACTATTTGAAATTATAAAATAATTGGAGTTATTGTACTTTTTATGTAATTTAATAGATTATTTTGCAAAACAAAAGAAATATTCTCATTTTTACATAAAAATCATGTCTTAACAATAATTTTGTAATATCATAATATAATTTTTAATATTAGGATATATTTTGTAATAGAGAAAATATATATAATACTATATGAAATTTTAAAATAATTGGAGTTATGGTACTTTTTATGTAATTTTTAAGATTATTTTGTAAAAAAAATAAATACGATAATTTTGCATAAAAATAGTATCTTGACAAATATTTTGCAACATAAGGATATATTTTGTAATTAAAAAAATATACACAATACTGTGTGAAATTATAAAATAATTAGAGTTATTGTACTTTTTATGTAATTTCATAAATTATATTGTAAGAATAAAGAAATATGATAATATTACTTAAAAATCATGTATTGACAATTATTTTGTAATATCAGGGTATATTTTGTAATATTAGAATATATCATATAATAGAAAAAATATACATAATACTATATGACATTATAAAATATAGATTTATTGTACTTTTATGTAATTGCATAGATTATTTTGTAAAAAAAAAAAAAAATGATCACGTTACATAAAATTGCATTTTGATAACTATTTTGTAATTTTCAGAATATATTATGTTTTGTAATAAAGAAAATATTCATAATATTATATGAAATTATAAAATATTTAGATTTATTATACTTTTTATGTAATTTCATAAATTATTTTATAAAAAAAATATGATAACGTCATATAAAAATTATGTTTTGACAACTATTTTGTAATATCAGGATATTTTTTGTAATAGAGAAAATATGTATAATACCATATGAAATTACAAAATATTTATAGTTATTATACTTTTTATATAATTCTATGGATTATTTTGTAAAAAAAAAAGAAATATGATCATATTCCAAAAAAATTGTGTCTTGAAACTTATTTTGTAATATCAAAATATATTTTGTAACATAAAAAAATATACATAATACTATATGAAATTATAAAATATTTAGAGTTATTGTACTTTTTATGTAATTTCATGGATTATTTTGTAAAAAGAAAGAAATATAATCATGTTACATAAAAATCATGTATTGACAAATATTTTATATATTAAAATATTATAATATTACATTATATTTTGTAATAGAGAAAATATACATAATACTATAGAAAATTATAAAATAATTGGAGTTATTATACTTTTTACATAATTTTATAGATTATCTTGCAAAAAGAAATAAATATGATAATTTTACATAAAAAATCATATATTGACAAATATTTTATAATATTATGATATATTTTGTAATATTACCCTTTTATATAAAAATTATGTTTTGACAAATATTTTGTAGTATGACGACCTAATTTGTAAAGTGGATAAATAAACTATTATACATTATCACTTTATATAAAAATCATGTCTTGATAATTATTTTGTAATATCAAGATATATTTTGTAATATTATGATATATTTTGTAATAGTACCATTTTACATAGAAATTTTGTTTTGATAAATATTTGGTAATACGATAGTCTATTTTGTCAAATGAAAAATTAACTATTATGTATCATTACTTCACATAAAAATCATATTTTGATAAATATTTTATAATATCAATATATATTTTTTGTATTACATCATCATTGGATATAAAACTAGTTTCTTGGCATATATTTTATAATTGAAAGATCTATTTTGTAATATTAATATATTAATGAATAGATATAATAACAAATATATGATTTTTATATTAAATAATATGATATTAGTATAATAATATATAATATTATTATTAATATAATAATATATAATGTATTATATAATAATATAGGAATACTATATATAATAAAATAATATCATATTATATATAAAATTAAAATAAATAATATTAAAAATAAAAATAATCTATAAAAAAAGGGAGGTTTGGAATAAAGAGACTGAATTTAGGGAGAGACAAAAAAGCTATTGGATTTATTGCTTTTAATAATAATTATAATTTTTTGTATTCATTTTACTCTTTAATTGGTGTCAAATCATGTTTCTATTTTAAAACTGAAGTTATTTTAAGTTAAGATTTTTTTCAGAAAAAAATATTTTCATATATAAATAGTTATACGACATTTACAAAAAAAATTTATGATCTAGAGTATCAATACGAATTCAATTTCTCAACACAACTGATATTTGTTTATTGACTTAGCTTTAAAATCATAATTCTATTTTCACTTTATCAATTATAAAAATCTCTATCAGATATGGTGTTATAGGGCGATATGAACTGAAATTTATATAATATGTCAAAACGAATTTGAGAGACGATACCCAATAATATAACTTCATATATTACTAAATAATTGATTTCAAACAATTAAAACTCTCGAAAAAGAGACAAAAATTCTCATAAAAAGATACAAAATAACAATACTACAATAAAAACTCTCAATAGAAAGACAAAATAAAAAAAATTAGCAAATAAAGTAAGAACAACTCATTTTATTAAAAAAATAAAGAAAACAAAGAGAAAAAAAACGTTTGTCGCCGATATGATAGTCCCAAAATACTAAAAGGACTGAATTGCTTTTAGAAAAAAAGATAAATATAGTTTTCTTTTAAAATAAGTTATTTTAAATTAAGATGAGTTAAAGTCACTTTAGGGAGCACTAAAATTCTTTATTGATAGCATCACAAGTAGGGGGTAGGCATGTGATTCAAATTAAATCAAGCCGAATTGATTAAAATTGAAAAACTAAAATGTATATTTTATAAATCAAAGTAAACCAAATAATATTTAACATCAAACCTAATCAAATCAAAATATTTTGATTCGATTTTTTGGCTTGAGTTTTAAGGCTCAATATCATTAATTTATTTAATTTAATTAGAATAAAATTTATTATAAAATTGTTTCTTTAAAATTATTATTTGAAAACACAAATTAGTAGAAAAAGTCAAAATATTATTTAAAAAATAATTTTTCATCTTAAAAATAAAATAAAGAATGAGAGATTTAAAAATTCGATTTGATTCAATTTATCAAAGATTTTAAATCTAAAAACAAACCGAACTGAAAAATTAAAATTTTTAAAAATTTAAATTAAATCGAATTGAATTATCAAATAAATAAAATTAAAAAAACTGAATTAGCATAATTTAATTCAGTTTTTCGTTTAAACCAAATAGTGCCCGTCTCTAATAACAATCTCGGCCTCACAAACAAAGATACTAACACATGTGGGTTAAATAGACCTTTTAAGCGTGCTGTTGATTTGACAACAGTTAAACTAATTCACCAATTTTAATTTATTTTCTTTTAAATTGAAAACTACATTAAAGAATAAAAAGTCACTTATTTAATTATTTAAAAAATCCATTAGGCGAACAATTAATCACTTAGTACTTCTATATTATATAAAAGTGATTAATTAAATTTTTTTTCTGTATATAAAAATGTAAAATTTTTTTAAATTGATAATAATAATTTTAAGTTATAAACAAAAATTAATTAAAAGGATAATATTTTTTATAGAATTGATTAATACTTAAATCTTTAAAATTTATAATTATTTAAAATAATTAAAAGAATAAATAAAAATATTTATATTTTAAAGTTAATATTATTTTATTTTTTAAATATTTAAAAAATAAAGATAAATATGATCTAAATTTTTTAAATTAAATAAAAAATTAATCAATGATAATCATAAATTTATATTAAAAGTATGATTTACAAAAAAGTGGTTCTTTTATAAAAGTAAAATTTGATTTTATATTAAATTTTTAAAATATATTTATTAATAAAAATATTACCCTAATATTATTTTGATATTTTAATTTTGTAATAAATATATATATTTATGATGAGTGACGAGAACATAGTTTTTATTTTTCAATGTGGTTTTGTTTAACTTTTCTATTAATTTTGTATCAATCTTAATTTTAAAATTTAATTTGTTTATTATCAGTTTATGTTAAATTTATTTTTTCATTCACTTATTAATAAAAAATATATTTATTTTAAAATTTATTTTATATATATTATAGAAAATTTTTAATTTTTAAATAACTTTACACAGTATTCTTTTTACTTATATAATATAAAATTAAAATTTTAATTAATTTATGTATTTAATAATCATTTTAATTATATTCATTGTATATAGAGTAAAAATTAATATATAAATATAAATATAATATAATATATATATTAAATATAAAAATTAAAACTAAATTAAAACTCAAATCAAAATTATTGGATCAATCAATTGAAATTTTCAAATCCATTTCAATCGATTTTTGAGTTGGTTGGATTTTTCTGATTTTTTTCTTACCCCTACGTCAGGCCAATAAAGACTCCAAACAAAGAAGCTGAAGCATCTGGTGCACCGAACCCGGCCAGGTATGACAATAACTGTGAGTGACTCAGTGTGGGGCCGTAGACGGTTAATAGGTTAAAATTAGGGCAAGGGCGAAATTAAACGTTGACGTTTTGATTTTGGAAACGTTGGGGAAATTCTAAGGTATGGACAGGTTTTGTTGAATTGAAGGAAAGATAAATGATGTGGAGTACCGATAATGTCCTCGAATATTTCCTTTAGTTGGATTGCATAAGCGATAAGTTGGCGCCGGAAGTATTTGACTGTCCTTGTATTTCCCATATTATTTCTTCCATTATATTCGTATTTTTGCGATTTCTATGTCATCCTATATTTGGGAAATTATTTAAGGAGATATTTTTCTTTTTTATTTTTTCTTTTCATATTTACATAAAAAAGAGATAAAAATAAATTTTTAGATGATTTTTCTATTATGTATTAAATAGTTATTTTAATTTAATAGTGTTTTTAAATCATCATATCATCTGTAAAAATTAAATATAATTAAAATTTGATTAAAAATAAAATAACACAAATATGTTGTAGATTTTATATTAAAAAACCTTTTAAGTAAACATAAATTGAAATATTATTCTATATTTAATTAATATATAAATTTTATAATTAATATATTATTCTATATTAAATTAATTATTATATATTAAAATTATAAAAATTTTTTAATTTATAATATAAGTAATATACAAATTAATGACCAGTCATTTAGTATCAAATCTTCTCCATATATATTTAGGAAAGTCAAA
Source organism: Omphalea diandra (assembly GCA_949677035.1). NCBI lineage: Eukaryota > Viridiplantae > Streptophyta > Magnoliopsida > Malpighiales > Euphorbiaceae > Omphalea > Omphalea diandra. The sequence goes on along the minus strand of CATIWR010526721.1, from coordinate 6,837 downwards.
TTATAACGTGTCAAAGTATAATAAAAAAAAATATCATAACTAAAAGAAAATGCAAAAACTCAATTCGAATTATCAATTGTAGCCTTAGTTTAATAATAGTAAAAGTGAAATTATGGAGTTCAAAATTCATCATTGTAAAATTTTTTATTTTTAATATTAAAATAAAATATATTCCCGTAACTAATCAAGCTAATATATATATATATAAACACATACAATTTTGACAAAAAGCTTCTATCTTAATTAAATAAGTTTAAATTATTTTAAAAAATAATTTTAATAAATAAATACATAAATTAATTAATTTAAAAATTTAAATTTTAAATAAAAATTAAAATATCAACTCTCAAAATTATAAATTTTTTATTTTAATTATATATAGAATATATATTATAAAAATATAAATTCAACACAAAATGTAAAAATATAACTAATTATAAAATAAACTAAAGGGCTCAACTGTGAATCAACCGTGTCCTGGCACGCAACCCAATACCTAAGGACAATAACGTAAATTAGAACGTACTCCAAATGCAGTAGTCCAAGACGAAAAAGGAAAAACAGAAATCCTCGAAGTCAAAAAAAAAAAAAATGCAGAAATAAATAAGTTTAATTTATTTTATTAAATAATAATAATTAAAAAAGGGGCACCAAAAAAAAAAAAAAAAAAAGCCACAAATAGTCGTCTAAAGTAGGGTTTGTATTTCCCTGCCCCCACTGGCCTCGCATACTCTTTCCTTCCCTTCTCCTCTCTTCTCTGTTTTAGAAGAGAGAGAAAACCGATATACCAAACCCTAATTTTATCTTTAAAATCCAATCTTTCCTCTTTCTAAATCTCTTTATGTTATAATTATTTTTTTTATATAAAAAGTATATATATATATATATATATACGCACGGAGATAGATTCAGCTTGTGTTATTATAAGCTGAATCTAGTGTTTTTTGGCTGTTCGTTTGATTGGACGGTGGAGATTAAATCCAGGAGTGAAAGATCGAGGTATGCAGCAAGGTGATCATCAGACGGTGTTGAGCTTGAGACCTGGTGGTGGTCGAGGAAGCAGCAGACTCTTCAATCCACGATTGGAGTCTAATAATTCTTCATCTTCTTCTGCGCTTTCGTCGTCTTCTATTGCTTTTGGTGATATCCCTCTCTTGCGTCCTCATGCTGGTGCTTCTTCTCTAAAGGTCGTTTCTTTGTTTTATTTGTGGTGAAATCGTTATCTATGTTTGGATCTGAGCTGTGGATGTGATTGTTGTATAATGGGTTTGGAGTCGGTTATGTATTGGATAAGTTGCTTATTGGATCTGGGATTTGATTATTGTGTATTGTTTTATTACACGTATGAGTGAGGATTATTGATTCATTACTATCAAGAAGCACAGCCCTTGTCATTGTTTACTTGGATTTTGCTACTGCTTTTTGAAATTCTTGCATTTTTGCTTTCTAAAGATTGGGTCATATTGAAAAAACATGAACAGATTAACTTTCTTGAAGAATTATCGTTCTTGTTGGATTGCTGGTCCTTTTTTTGTTTTATAGTTCGGATTTTGTTCAGAATTGGATTGGTGCAGGAATTTCTTTTTTCTCCTTTGCGCTCTTCGGAAAGTTCAGAAGGGTGAGTATTTTCTATGGATAATTGTTCTGGCGTCCTAATTCTTGGTGGGCCACCCAATATGTGTACCTGCAGTAAATATGGACGAACAGGAATATGTAGGCTTTAGGTGGGCAGGTAATGAGTTTCAGGTTGCCCATAGAGGACCTACTAACATTTAGATTTCTATGGATTATTGTGGGTATTGATGGACGAATAGTTAAATCTCAAGCATTAAAATCTTAGAGAAGTTTGCTGAAATGGGCCTTTTGATGATTGGGTTTGCTTTGTTAGGTGGCGAAATATCGTCCGGTTCTGTCTCATATTTCACTAATTGAATGTGTTTAATCAATTTTGGTGCATTTTATATTTTATTTTTTTAAGTAATTGCAAATGGATGGTTGCAGTTATTTTACAAAATCAGCACAATATTATAATATGACAAAAGTATGATTTGTGGCATCTATTGTAATAACGCATTGTAGTTTTGCAAGCATGCAGCACTTTGTTTACTTGGATTTTGTTGATTGTTTGGTTTTTGCTTGTTGCCTAACTGGTTAGTTCATTCTTGAATCTTATTGCTTTTCCAACCTTTTGTGCTGTTGTTAGACTGGAGATTCACGGTTTGAGGTTCGTGAGCGAGTGTGCTACACGAGAGACCAGCTGCTGCACCTTAGAGAGGTAATATATGCTTGGGATGTCATTAGGCATTGAGACATTAAATTCTTAGGTAGATATTGTCTTCCATGGCTCATGTATTTAGATTTGTATTATTGGGATGCAGCATCAAAATGAGGATAAATTAAATGGAACTCTTTTCTCATTTCCCTGTTCAGAATATTTATTTTTCCCATTTAAAACTTTTCATTTCTTCATAGTCAAAATCTGTTATGATCTCATTTATTGCCTTTTCTTCTCTCCTTCTTTTTTAAGATTTAGTTACATAAATGTTGACGCCCATAATTTTTTTTTTTTGGGGTTTGAATCTTGAGTATATATGCTGCTAGTAGTATTTCGCTGGAATTCTTCTTAGGTGTTCTTTCTGTCATAGTTCATCTATTTCCTCACTGTCTGATCATGGCTCTTATCTTTCATTAGGCCATTGTCATATATGATGAGATCTTAAAAGTCAAACAAGAAATTGAAGATGAGCTTTTTGGTGAAGACCAGAACTGGAGTCGTGGAGAAATCAATGTGAGTCTTTGCTCTGTCTTGATTTGCATGCTTTATTTATGTTTTGCTACTGGAAGTATGTGTGAATGGTCTGTAAAAGTTGTTACATTTGGTAAGAAGACTGAGCTAGCTAACTTTCAAATATTTTTGCTTGTGCCAATTGTCTTCTTTTTTAATGGTTTATTGACTGATGGTAATCACAATGGTTATCATTGCTAGATAAATCTTATGCAGCATTTAAGTTATATGCATTAGAATAATTAATTTGTTTTTTTGCTCCATCCAGCCCCCAAATCAGTCTCAGAGTCGTTATTCAGAGCCAGACAATCGCGACTGGCGTGGGCGTTCTGCTCAATTTTCTTCAGCTGGAGATGAGAGGTCCTGGGAATCTCTTCGAGAAAACAGAGACTTGGGCGGGCGATATGACTCCAGACAGCCAGAAGGAAATCAATTTAATCGTCAAGACCAACTCAACTCCCAATTTGCAAAAGCACAGGTTTCTTCCAACCAATTGGTAATTTATGTGATCTATTTTATCGCTACACATTTGTGATGATCTGCTCGTTCGTGTGTAGTCTTTTGAAACTGCTATATGTGCACGTCCAACATATTTTCCTATTCATATAGATTTGGTCAATACAGAACATCTTTCATTATTGACTTCTTCTATAGAAAGGACAAGAATCTGAAGTTTCAGGTCCTCTTGTAATATGTTCAATGTTTATTTCCTTTTGATTTTTGTTTGGGTCTTGCTATAACCATGGGAATGACATTGTTTAGCAAGTGCATGGCATATTAAAACACAAAGAAAGGTAACTGATTTTAGATATTCTGCATTGTGGTGAATCTTTTCTAGGATATATAGAATCTTTGAACATGAGCAATTAAATATAGATGTAATGGATAGTGACTATTTTATCTAAAAATTACGCATGTGACTATTTCATCTAAAAATTAAGTTTTCTGATGTAAGTTCCTTTGGCCTGTTGTTTAGCTTCAAATTTTGAGAATGGTGCCTAAAAATATATTTAGAAGTACAACCTTTCCCTTACTCTTTTTCTTTCCTCTTCTAGCTAATGATTTTTTTTTCCCCTTGGCATCAAATGGTTTGAACACTAGTTTGCTGGTAACTCTTTCAGTTATGATGTCTTTTATGTGTATTCATTGTTGCTGGTGTAAGATTTTTCTTTTATGGAAATGTGGATTAGCTTAAGTTCCCAAATCTTGTACTTTCTTTTTAAAACCAGGGGGGTCCTGCTCCAGCTTTAGTTAAGGCTGAAGTGCCATGGTCAGCTAGAAGGGGGAATCTTTCTGAGAAGGAACGAGTGTTGAAGACTGTGAAAGGGTATTTCATTATAATTGTGTGAAGTGTCAATTTCTGCATTATTTTTTATTGATTGCATGAGCCCATATTTTTATTGATTGAAATTCTGCATTTGTTGGTAGTGCTGACATCCTTTTCATGAGTCTTTAGTATCAAATTCCTTTATATCTAAGGTGTCAAATGATCCTGAATTTTAGGTGATCTTTTACATAACAAAATTTTGGAAGGTTTTAACTTATGAACTGGCCAAGCACCTGCACATTGTATTGGTAAATGATATTTGTTTCTTTAAACAATTAAAATCTCTTACCTGTGTGGTTTTCTTGTTTAAGTTTCATCTTCTTTCCATTTCAGGATTTCCCTGTTTGATTTCTTCTATATCATTTGTTTAGTAAGTGTTAAATGTGGCATAGAAGTAACTCGGTTATGTTTTGAAATACGAGAAGACAGTGTTCATCTTTTCATATTTAACTTCTGAGTCCAACTCCTAATCATGGATCTTCCACACTTGAATTTATTTTAAGCAATAAAGCAGAAATATGATGTATTTGTTTACTCAAACAATTGACAGCTGTAAAGATGTACTAAGTGCTGTTTCCTGTTTTGTACTACGTATAATTTCTCTTTTACACATTGAAGCATTGTAGTTTCACCTTGTCATTTGCTTCTAAAGATGGTTGTGTGTTCTTTGATGATTAATTTATCAGGTTAGAGGGTGCTATTTGGTGCAATAGCAAAATTTTTGAGTTATAGATATTTGGGTTTGGCTTTGATGTTTGAAAGCATCTTTGTTTTTATTAGCTCAGTTACTACTAGTTGGCTGTATGGCTTCAGCCTTAGGCACTTCTACTTTATGTTTTTTAATTTTTCTTTTATCAGTTCCTGCTGTAAAAAGCTTGATGCAGTGTTAATATAGTTTGCAAATGGCAGTGGAAGATAAGTTTCACAGCAGTAGTATATTGAAAGCTATATTTTTTTCCCTCGTGCAGTATACTGAACAAGCTTACACCTGAGAAGTTTGATCTTCTGAAGGGTCAGCTTATAGACTCTGGCATTACATCAGCTGATATCTTAAAGGTTGGTTTATCTGTCTTATTTTATGTATTTTTAGATGTATTGCAATGGCCATGTGAACTCATGGATAACTTATCATGCAGGGTGTGATACAGCTTATATTTGAGAAGGCTGTTCTGGAGCCCACATTTTGTCCCATGTACGCTCAGCTGTGCTTTGATCTTAATGAAAAGCTCCCCCCATTCCCTTCGGAGGAACCTGGTGGGAAAGAAGTCACATTCAAGAGAGTTCTCCTGAATAACTGCCAGGAGGCATTTGAGGGTGCTGATAAACTGAGGGAAGAAGTCAGGCAGATGACATCTCCAGAGCAAGAGCTTGAACGTAGGGACAACGAAAGATTGGCCAAGCTTCGTACCCTTGGAAACATTCGTTTGATTGGAGAACTTCTGAAGCAGAAAATGGTTCCTGAGAAGATTGTTCACCACATCGTTAAGGTTAAAATTGGATCGCACTTGTAGCACTTCCCTGATAAAACATTGAGATAATATTATGCTTTGTTTTTTTTTTTTAATTTGATTCATCGTTGTTAATTACTGTGGAACAGAAGCTTTTGGGACCTGATAATAAAATTTGTCCTGCTGAAGAAAATGTTGAGGCCATTTGTCAGTTCTTTAACACTATTGGGAAGCAACTTGATGAGAGTCCAAAATCACAGCGTATAAATGATATGTACTTCAGTCGATTGAAGGACTTGGCATCAAACCCTCAACTAGCTCCACGGCTAAGGTTCATGATTCAGGATGTTATTGATCTGCGTTCAAATAACTGGGTTCCTAGACGTGAAGAGGTATTATTTCATGCCATCAATTTTCATTTGATAATTAGGACAGATGTCATATTGTGGTAAAATATCGGTCTTCATTGTTTCAGGTTAAAGCCAAAACCATAACTGAGATACATTCTGAAGCAGAAAAAAATCTTGGATTGCGTCCTGGTGCTACTTCAAATATCAGAACTAATCGCGGCGTTATCTCTGCTGCTCCAGGGACTGCTGGTCCTGGTGGATTTCCCATCAACCGACCTGGCACAGGGGGTATGATGCCCGGCATGCCAGGAACTAGGAGAATGCCTGGGATGCCTGGAATTGATAATGATAATTGGGAGGTGCCCAGGACCCGATCAATGCCAAGAGGGGATGGATCAGCCATGCATCCTACAGGACGTGTGCCATCTCCAATGTTTAACAAGTCAACTTCGCTTAGCACAAGGCTGCTACCTCAGGGCAGTGGTGGCTTTATAGGTGGAAAGAGTAGCGCCCTTTTGCAGGGAAGTACTGGTCCTTCTCGATCTTACAATATTGGTTTAGGTACCGAATCTCCTGCTCAGGTTCCTGTACCTAGTAAGACTTCTACTCCTATTGTGGAGAAACCAGTGGCTTCAACTGCAAGCTTAAATCCTGATGAACTTAAGAGGAAAACAGATTCACTCTTGAAGGAATATTTCAATGTCCGGCTTCTGGATGAAGCGTTGCAGTGTGTGGAGGAGCTGAAGTCCCCAGCCTACCATTCTGAAGTTGTCAAGGAAGCCATCTCCCTTGGCTTGGAGGAAAACCCACCCTGTGTTGAACCGGTTGCAAAGCTTTTGGAATATTTGTTTGCCAATAAAGTTCTCACAGCTAGAGACATAGGGACTGGGTGTTTACTCTATGGTTCTTTGTTGGATGATATTGGCA
>CATIWR010526696.1:0-24351 GCA_949677035.1 Omphalea diandra | reverse complement strand
CTCTCTGTGTTCCCAAATATATATCGCTCCCCAGCCAAAAATTTTATATATATATATATATATATATATATATATATATATATATATATATATATATATATATATATATATATTATTTTTCTCCTATTTTATTCTATTTGTCTCACTCTAGTATCATCCCTGTTTTCTCTCAATTTTTTCCTTTTTTTTTTTTTTTTCTATTTCTCCCTTTTTTCTTCCTTTATTTTTTTTTTCTCTTTTTTCTTTATCTCTCTCAATTTCTCATCCCCTCAACATTGTTCAACCCTTTGAATACAACATTCCACTGTTTATAGAGTCATCTAACCATTTATCAATCATTTTTTTTAAAAAAAGATTGGATCATTATTAATTTAGCTTTTTCATTACTCATGTATATAAGATTGTATCATTACATGGAAATGAATAAGTTTGCTTGGTTTGTAGGAAAAATAATGCTTTGAATGAGTTTGCTTGGTTCAAGCTGAAGTACAAGATTGAACTAAAATTTTAAGAATTTTAAAATGGAGAATCAATATTATCTGAATTTTTAGTTTGGTTTGATTCAATTTCATATAAATTTGAAATGATTCAATTTGATTTTTCAATTCTTTTAAAATGCTAATTTGGATATGCAATTATTTCAATTTATAAAAATTGAACTTTTCATTTCTCATTTTTATTAACTAAAATAAAATAAAATTTATATTTTTCACTTTTAATCATTCAAAGACGAAAATAAATAAGTAATAATTTAACTCATAATAACTAATAACTTATATATTAAATATTAAATTAAAATTATTTTTAATATTTACTACTAATTTATAATTAATAAATAGTCTAATTATTAGTTATTAAGAGTAACAATTATTACTAGTATATACTAATTGAGCATATTAACTAATAAAATTAATAATTACAATACTTAATTAATATATATATATACACACACTACGGTTCAGTTTTCAGTTCAAAACATTTATAATATGGTTCATTTTGGTTATCGATTCGGATAATATAAAATTTTGGTATTATCTCAATTAAAAAATTAATATAGTTTAGCTTGGATATTTTACTATTCATATAAAAAAATTTTAATTCTAATTCAATTATTCAATCAAATTCAAAAATTTCCAAATTGTGCTCACCGATAATTTCAAATCTCAATTTAATCCAAAAAGAAGCCAAGAAACGAGTAAGGAAGCCGAATAATAAGGCCAATACTAATAGCATTAATGCTTTGTTAGGAAAGGAGAGAAAGCTGGAAAAAGAAAAATTAGGGAAGGAAAAAATGGTAGAGAACGAAATTTTTCCTTGATTAGTTACAATGTGAAAAAAGAGAGAGAATTGCTTATAAACAGTAAAGTATTCCCTAGGTCCATAAATTTTAATCCTCCCATTTTTGAAGAGAAAAGCTCGAGAAAGAAATGATTTATCAATTAAAATTACAGATATACTCATCCGACTTCTTGTATTTTTATTTTCTGTACACCGTTTCTGTTCCTTTCTCTTTTAACTTCTATAGATCTAAAACTATCATTTGATGCTTTTCTTTCCTCTTTTGCTTTGGAATTATAAATTTAAGTCCTGAAATAATTTTAAATAAATGAATTTTACGATGATTCAGACTATGTAGGACGTTAAAGAACATTCAATATGAGTCTTTCATTAAAATATTTATAACTAGGGCCTACAATTTTTGACATTATCTAATTAAACAATATACGAGTTTGCGAAATAAGTTCATGTTATAAATGGGTCAATTCATTTATTACACAACAAAAAAATAAAATTAAATGAATTGATTCGTCTACTCTGTAATAAACATAATTAAATATGATATAATCAAATTGATGAGTTAACATGTAATATACAATACAAATATACATATTTAAAAACAATTTGAATAAATATATCTATATATAAGAAGATATCTTTGAATTCAATTTTATATTTATTTAGATTTTAATATTTAATCTCTATTTTCTCAATATGTAAATATTTTGAGATAAAAATTCAATATTATTAATTTTTATATGTTTTTAGGTTAAATGTGTATTTTCATATCATGATACATTAATAATATAATTGATTAAATGAGTTATATAGGTCATGTCGTCTAACATGCTTTATAAACATATTTGTGTTAGTGTTAAAAATTTTGACACAATTAATTATATGAATCATGTTTGAGTTGAATATTTTTATATTATACATATATTTTAACACGATACGATTAAATACGACATAACATGAATTGTTATCAGTAATTAAAAGTATTAAAGATTAGATACTCATTATCATCAATTACAAATTATCATTTGGGCTTCAGTCTCTCAAAGTTGTTCTAAGAAGTACTATTCAGCCATACAACTCATTCGAGACCAACCTACTGGTTGAAGAATGATGTCTATAAGTGATAATTCAATGGAAATTTTAGTTGGTTAAAAACGTGTTGTGGGCAACCCGCGCTGTAGAATAAGGTGTATTGAAAACGTGGGTGGGAAATGGGTGCAGTCCAGCTGGCTTTTGGTTCATTGTTCACATATAAAAAGACAACCCAAAGCCGCCAGCTGCTGAGGCAAATAATTGGATATATATATAGCATGTGATTAAGTATCTTGTTTTTTTTTTAATAACTTCAATAACAGATAATAATAAATATTATGTATGGAGAATATACTTTTAACTGTTACACGCATCCTTCCAGAGGATTACACTCTTATAAAATGTAGTTATCAATTTTTTTTAATTTTTTCTTGTTTGGTATTATTATAATAAGAGTATATTTATGCCAAAATGAAATCACGGCTAAATCGTGTTGTGTTTTTCATTTGAAATTATAAACATGATCAATTAAGGAACATACAAATTTGCGAATCTCATTCTAGAATCTAAATCATGTATTCATATTAACAGAAACATGAGAAAGCTTTTATTTAATATTATATATGCTATCATAAGATAAAGTAAATCTAACCTATGTATTTTTTTGTAATTATTTTGTTTAATATGTCAATTTACTACTAAATATTTATTTTAAATACATAAATATTCACAAGTTAAGAAAATAAAAATTATATACAATTTACGTTTGTATGAGTGTAAAGTATTTTTAGACATGTCATCCATGATTAAGTTCTTTTCTCAAAACATCAGTTTCATTATTCAAAAAAAAATGTATTTCTCTTAATGCTACTTTAAAAATTAAACTCAGAAAATATAAAAAAATAAACTCCATTAATTACTTAGACTAATCTTTGAAATTATTACTTTTAATATTGATTGTATTATTATTAATAATTTTTTTAACAGATGAGAAAAACTAGATTTCAACTATTTACATTCTTTTTGAAGTTTTTCGCACTTTCTTTAAACTCTCAATAAAATCTATTTGCACTTCGTTTAAAGTTTTTTGTGTAAAAAGTTTTAAAAAAAAGCGCAAATAGCAAAAAGGTGAAAAACGACTGTTGAAAACCATTATAGTTAATAGACACATTAATATAAATATAAAATGATGCATGTTTAATACATTAGTTGCATATGGGCAGAGGCACCGCTGAAATGAAGCGCAAATACCAAATGCCTCAGCCTCTCCAACTTTTGTTTCTTTCTTTTCCAAGGGAATTTTGCTATTTTGGAATCCTGTCAACTACTTGTCTGTTTCATTTTCAACATGATCTTATGTGATGAGGCAATAGACAAAATCTGCAAAACAACCAAAGCTTCTTCGACTCCTCTTGTTACAAATACTTATCATTTTGTAGAGGAACTCTTTGAAATCATCATAACCTTGCCGGCTATGTAATAAAGAATGATCAAATTTTTATTATAATTATAAAATTTAATTTTGTTTAATTCAAATTATTTAAATATAATTATTACTATAATTAATTTAATTTGATTAATTAAAACAAATCTAATGATCAAAATATTAAGTTATCATTTTTTTAAAAAAAATATCACATAATTAAAAGATGTGTCACATAAATTTTTTTGAGTTAATTTATTTTTTAATTATATGGATTTATTTTTTTTAATTTACTTCTTAATTAATTATGTCAGCTTTTATTTAAAAAAAAAAATTTACACCTCAATATTCTGGTTATTGTATTTATTGTAATTGATCAAATTAATTAAATTAAAATCATAATCATATAATATGACTCAATTAAGTAAATCCAACTTTCATAGACACAATCCAATAACTTCAATTAGATAGCTATATTTTAGTTTTAATTTACTTGAGAAACTTTCATTTTCTCTTTTTCATTCTTGAGACTCCTTTTGGTTTCTTCTGTAACTGAAATCGTAAGAATTTTTTTTTTCCATATAGAATTTGTAATGCCAGAAATGCTTGATTTTATGTTAGATGAAAAATTAAAATTGTCTAGCTGTATGCTATTTATGCTATTGTCTTCCATGGCAAAGGAATCACAAAAACCACCAATGAATGTTACGCCTCAATTGCAATTACTTGGTATTTGGAAAATAAAATCTTTGAAACATACTCTTACCAACTATAATTGAACTAATGTCATTTACATCTAAAAACTATTTTTTAAAAAATAATAATACTTTTATTTATAAATAATCATATAATATCTATCACTTATAAATTAAATTTGAAATTTTGACCCTAATTATCATATAAAATTTTACTTGATAAAACTTTTCTCTTTTTTTTTTTTTTTTTTTTTTTTGTTTGGTGAGTTTCTTTTTGTTTTTATTTTAACTCAAATCAAAAAAATTTTTGACAACATATAGATTTGGTACGTTCAGAAACTCTTGTTTATATTATTAGATGCAAAATTAAATTGTCTACCTATGCAAATTATGCTCTAGTCTTTGTAGCAGTGGAATCACAAAACAATCAAAGAAAGATCCATCCCCCTATTGCAAATACATCTACCAACTTTAGTTAAATTTAAAGTACCTGATCCAAAAATTCAATTTGAATTCATTGAAAATGTTTCAATTTGATTTAAAATTGAAATAGATTTGAAAAATTTAACATTAAATTTGAATCTAATCTAACTTGATATACAAACTTACATGAATGAATCTAATTTGAAAAATGTGAATTTAATCTGATTTAAATCATTAAAATATTTAATTTTTTGAAATTGAAATATTATTTTTGGTTTTAAAAAATCAAAATTATAAATACTTGACCTATTCACAATTCAAAATGACTCATTGTTGGACCCCCATTAATTATGAATACTTTGGCATTTGACAAACAAATTGCTAAATATAAAAGAACATATTGCATCTACCTTCATGAAATTTGGATTTAGTTCAATCCATGTCCATTATTAGGATATAAAGTTTTCATAGCGATTTTTTTTTTGAGATACTTTTTTTTTTTTTTTTGTAACGGAAATTTTTATAATTTTTAGCAACACACAATGTTGGTATGGTAAGCAACGCTTTTCTATTAAAGTAGATGCAATGCTAAGTTAAAGTATTGTATGAGAGCAAGTTATAGGAAATTAAAGAATTGAATGTGAATGGAGATTAATTAATTAAATTTATTTTAAATTTTTTAATAATATAAATAAAAATAAATAAAAGTTAAAAATTTACATTCATTTAAGTTCAAATATCAATTTTATCTTCATTTTCAAATTCAAAGTTAAATAATAAAATGAAAAAATTTTAAATAATTTACATTTATTAATCTCATTTCTAAAAAAGAAACTCTTGAACAAAATGAAATTAATTAAATCTCAATTATATTTCATTTATCACTCTCCTTAAATTTTCTTTCTATCCTAAAAAAATTTTAATACTATATGCAAAATTGTCTACCAAGTAGCTATGCTATTATGGTCTAATCTTGGATAGGAAAGAAACACAAAACAATCAATGAATGATGAACTCCTAGTGCAAAAACTTGGAATTTGTCAAAGAAATCCCTTGAATGAATAGATTTCATTTATATCTATGAACGATACACATTATTAACAGTAATTTATTAATATTTTCTTTTAATATTTATTATAGACATATAAATAAATCAAGACAACTCGTAAACTGTTTGAGTTTAATTTGAAAATTACTTGAAATGGACTCAAAATTAATCAAGTTGAGCTCAAATTCGAGCTCGAGTTACTTGAGTAATCGAATGAGCTAAATTCAAATATCAAAATACTCAACTCAATAAGTTCGCGAGTCTAATCGAGTTTAGACATATTTATAATATTACTAAATTGAATTTAATTAATTTATGTCTAATCAAACTTATTTAAATCGAAATTTCAATTTATAGCATTTAAAAAATTATATAAATAAATGAACCTAATCAAGTTGAGCTCGAGTATTTAAATACTTGAACGAACTCAAACTTGAGCTTAAAAATTAAAGCTCGCTCGAGCTTCAAATTTTAAAATTGAGTTCAGATCTGACAAAATTTGACTTGATGCCACTCGATTACACCTTAATTTATTATCTAATTGATTCACATTATTTTTTAATTTAAAAATTTTAAAAGCTAAGTACTAGAATAATAGGTAATCTTTAGGTGTTTGAATAGTAAAGAATTAGCTAATACAATTAATAATTTTTAAATATTTAATATGAATAAGAGATTCAAATCATCATTGATGGGTGTTGGAGAAAGTATTAACAAACAAAACTGTTTGCAATCATTTTTCACACATATTTAATTGTCACTGTATATATATCTGTACAAAAATATAATAATTAATGGTTCACTCTCTAATACATCACAATGTCATCGAAAATAAGAACTGATCCTGGAAAAGGATGAGCCTTCCTCGCCTCTCTGAAAATTGAAACATACAAAAAGATTGGATGCAAGAACCAAAGAAATTTAATTTTCACCAACTTGTATTTATTGTAACAATGACAAGCTGTGACTTTATATAACCGCATGATTTAATTGTCTGTATTGTAGATATGAATGCCTGTTATCTTGTCTACACACTCTTAATTATTGAAGCTAAAATTATTGCTTACAAATATATATATTATCTTATTTTGGTATTTTATTATTCTATATCATTCATGTCGTTTTCTTCAACAAAGGTAGACGTGACTTTTTATATACATGATTCACATGACTCGCTAACAGTAGTTTTTTTTTAAAAAAATTATTTAACAGTATACAATCACATTTTTAATGGTGAAATTCAGTTAAAAACAGATTGTTACTGCTGAAATTATAAAATTTGTAAAATCTCTCTATGATTCAAATAAAATTTAAATCCGAGAAGCTCACTTATTAACTGAGAAAATTACAGTTTGCATAATAATTATTTGTAAGATATCAATCATTCTAACTTTATAATTGGAGAGGCTATTGGTACAATTATAGAATGCATATTTATGTATGCTGCTGCTCTATATGCTTCTCATGAATGCAAATCTAGCTAAAGAAGAATGGGCTAAAATCGTCCTACACAAGAATATATATATATATATATATATATATATATATATATATATATATATATATATATTCCTGTTGGTGGGTGTAAGATTGGAAAACTGATCACATGTTTATGTATTTATTTCATTTGAAATGTTGCTACAAAAATCATATATTTTTTTTCTAACGTTTTGCGCATCAATCATGACCTACCAATAATTGAGTTATTTAATAACAATAAATAAATAATATAATGACTTAAGCATACCAATAATTTCTTTTTCGAACATTTAAAAATACCAATAATTGAGTTAAACGTGACGCTTTCATACCAATAAAAAAATACACATTTTAAACATAAGAATATCTAATATTTTTTCATTTAAAAATAAATATTTTATGGATTCAAAAAAATAAATATTTTATACAATAAAAAAGAAATTTAATTTATTTCTTTTCTGTTTCTTTTCATTTTTTTAATTTAATTTTTTTCAATTTTCTTCCATAAAACTAAGCGTAACAATTTCAATGATATACACGATAAACGAGATCAACATTCAGATGTGTGTATACAGATTAACTGCAGACATTAATTAATTTAAAATATTATCAATAAGTTCAATTTTTTTTCTTTAAAAAAAAAAGGATCACAAACCTTATTTTTTTAGCTTGTTTATGGCATGAGACCAAATTGTTTCTGACTATGACATTAAAGAGATGATTCAGTAGGGCCGCAATCCTACCCAATAGACCCACCAAACCCAATCACTCCCTGCCCCGCTTAATTATTGAAAATAATAAATAAATCAAATTAATTTGAATCGAATCAGAGTTAAAATACATATAATTTTAATTGAAATAAATTGAATCAAATTGAACTTCTATAAGACCAGTTCGATTCGATTTATAAACACATAAATTTCAGTTTAATTGATTCGATTAATTTAATTTTTTCAAAAAATTTGGTTTGATTTGATTATAGTATAAAAAATTGGTTTTATTAAATTTGGTAAAAACCGGACCGAACCGCCTGTTTACTCACCCCTATCCCACCCTTTTTTTTTTTAAGCATGCGAAGACATAACTGATCGTGAAATACATTTTTATATACGACTTAAAAGTTTTAAATTTAATTCTCTTCATTTACCAATATGATAGAAACTATTGAAAGGGACTACCACTCCCTATTATATAGTCCATAATATTATTTATGCCTATTGAACTTCCATGGATAAAAAGAAACTTAAAAAAAAAAAAATGATTGAGTAGTTTTGGATTAGTAGATATATTAATTAAGAATAAATTTATTTTTTAGTCATTTTAAAAGTACATTATTTATATTAGTCTGATATTTTATAAAAAATTATTTTTTATTGATTCTAGAAATTAAATACATTACATAATAAAAGAACAAACTCTTTTAACTACTTTAGCTAATATAAAAAATTCATAAATTTGCTATTGTTTCATCCTTAAGGATACCGAAAATCTTAGACTGATAATTTTAATTAAATACAATTAAAACGTAAGCTTATAAGGAAATTAATCCATTAGTAATAAACATAACTAAGGACAAACAATTTTTTTCCATAATGATATTATTAACTAAATGCACTATTCACCATATACATATGAGACCCGTCATATATATATTTTGGTGTATATGGATTTAGTGCATTACCCCACTTACGAATGATAGATAATTATTGATAAACTTAATGCAATCTCAATGAATATTTATTAATCTAAGTAATTTTTGGGCAATAATGTTTCCATAATTAAAATGGCTGTCATTACAATAATTCATAGATTATATATAAAACTTATATTATCTATTGGAAACTCTTTATAGAATATCTTCATATCAGCGAAATATTTACGAAGACCTAATATGTATAATATATTTCAGTCATTTTTTATCTGAAAGCAACTCTTTTTCTTTTTTTTAGTATTTTGAGATTAACGTCGGTAGAACATCAACGACAAACCATTTTTCTCTTCATTTTCTTTAATAAAATAGATTATTTTACTCTATTTGTTAATTTTATTTTATTTTACAATTTTATTTTAGATTTATTATTTTGTCTCTCTTTATGAGAGTTTTCTTTTTTTTTTTTTTAGAATTTTAATAATTTGAGATTGATTATTTAGCAATTTACAGTGATATATTATTAAGTATCATCTTTTAAATCTATTTTTGCACACTATATGAATTTCAATTCATATTACACTATAATATCATATCTAGTGAAGTCGTCATAATTAGTAAAGATGCAAAGTTATCAAAGAAGATTTATAGTGAAAATAGAACCATGATTTTAGAGTTGAACCAATGTACAATTATTAGTAGTGTTGAGAATTGATTTCATATTGATACTCTAAATCATAATATTATTTTTTTTATAAACATCGTATGACTATTTATAAATGAAATATTTTTTATTATTGTAAAAAAATATTCTAGATATATTTTTTAAAAAAATATTTGAGCTAATAAACTTTAAAAATTTATAGTGATGAAAACTATTTTAATGAATAAAGAAAAATATCGTAGAAATATATTTTAAAAATATTAAAATATAAAGATAAAATTTATTTCATAATTTAAAATATCAATAGAAAATAAATAAATAAATAAATATATAATTCTTCCCTCACTAAAGCTTTTACTTTAATGATGTTTGTAAAAAATTATCTAAACGTTTCAAGCACCAAAAAAAAAAAAAAAATACACTTATGTGGAGACAAATTTATCAATTTTATTGGAATAAATTTTAAATATGAAAATGTAAAATAACAATGAATGGAGTGTGAATAGTTGGAGTTTAATTATTTTAAAGTTGAAGATGAATGATATACACGTGAATGTCATCATTCGAATCACAGCAATAATTAAATTACATTGATTAGGTGTCACGGGGTGGGCAAATCTTCTGTCTCGATTTGTGAGAGATCGTATGAATATGATAATCAAGCCGAAAGGTCGTGGTTGTTGAGGATGACACAGAAAAATAAAATAATGCAAATTGGACTGTACGCACGTTTACGATAAGCTCCAATATCTTATTTTGCCCATACCTCCTTTATTTCCCACACTATAAATGGTGCACACATCCTAAGCAGAATAGCAAACCAAAACCAAAATCTTTTGATCAACTGAAGAATTGCCAGCTGACTGAAAGAAAATGTTGGGTTCTCAGATTCAGAAGCTAAACCCTACAACACCCTCTTCTCTTTTCCCACCGAAAACTTCTCTTGCTAGCCTTGGAAACACTTCCTTCCCTGCTACTTTTAAGCAGAAGAAATGTTTCCCTCCAAGGAGTAACACAAACCTTACTGTACGAGCTAGCCTTATTGGTAAGGCTATCGAAGCTATAAAACATCATTCTGAAGCTGTTACAGTGACTGCAACTGTTACTGTTAAAGTAACAATTGGTGGGATCATCTCTAGCATTGGTATAACACAACCTCTTGATGAGATAACTGATATCATTGGTAAAAGCCTGCTTTTGGAGCTTGTTAGTGCAGAGCTTGATCCCAGTAAGTACAACTACTTCAACTGGAATCTTGCAGTTTTCAAAATAACTTGAAAAACACTAGACGAGTTAAAAGTTCGTAACTAAAGAAAAATGAGTTTTCACCACTCCCGCTTTTTTTTAATTATTATTATTATGCAATAAGTTTCCATTTCTTTCACATTAAAGAACTTATTTAGAAAAATATTTTTAAAAGAAATATTTTTTAAACAATGTATTTAATATTTAGAATATATTAGAAAAATATTAATTTTTTAATTTATAAAATTATAATAAAATTTAAATTATAAACCCTCTATATTTGTATTATTTATTATTTAATATAAAAAAGATACTACACTTTTTTTATAGATTTGACTGGTGACTTGTAAACACTAATGAGTGTCTATAGTCAATGATTATAAGTGTCTATAGTCAATGATTACTTATTATAATAAATATATATATTTATATATATTATTTTTTATTTAGATGAATTTATTGAAATTTAATTTTTTTTTAAAAAAAATTATTTTCTTTAACAATATCTTAATTTTTTTATTAATTAATTTTTTTGAACATACTAAATATCGAAAAATATTAAAAAAAATTTTTTTAATATTTTCTCAAGTTGATGGAAAATTTGAAGTTTTTATTTGGTTTTTTTATGTTATGTAACATTACTTAATTTATTTGAAAAGTTGATTTTCTTTTTAGGATGTTTCATATGTTTTTTTATTAATTAAATATCTTATAATGATATAAATTTACAATCTCATAATTTTAAAAATATTTTAATATTGCGTATTTCAAAATCATGAATAATTTATTATGAATTTTTAATCTCAATATCTGTGAAATTTATTTATTTTTATGTAATTAAATCCTTTAATTAATTAAATGGGATGATAAAAACTTGATGAATGATGCCATAACTAATATATTTTTTAAATATTTAGATAATAATTTTATTAATATGTATAATTATTTATTATTTTAAATAATTTTTAGTTTTAATAAAATTATCATAAATAATTAACAAATTATATGCATTTTATAATTTTATATAATACTATAACGTCATCACCAAACTCGTCAGTGATACTATTAATACTAACATGAAAGGAAAACACCTTAACTATTTTTTGTAAGAAAAAAATAAGGATAAATTGTGTATTTTTGTATTGAAGTGCTGACAACAGCCTGCATGATTGTTGCACAGAAACGGGGCTGGAGAAAGACCCAGTGAAGTCATTTGCTCATATTCATTTAGGAGCCCATAAGCCTGGTGAGGTGAAGTTAGAGGCCAAATTCAATGTCCCAGCCGGATTCGGCGATGTTGGAGCCTTACTGATGCAGAATGAACATCACAAAGAAATCTTCATTGAAAGCACCGTTCTTGATGGGTTTCCTAGTGGCTCTATTACTGTTTCTTGTAATTCTTGGGTCCATTCCAAACATGATAATCCAAATAAGAGAATTTTCTTCACCAATAAGGTCTTATTGTTCTCCTCTTCAATCCTTTATTATATCTCCATTATCATTTACATTATTCGAGATTTATTTCTTTTGGTATTTGATGTTTGTAACATGAATTTGACGTTTTTTCTTTTGGCTTGTGGACCAGTCTTATTTGCCCGCAGATACACCGGATGGGTTGAAGAGGTTAAGAGAGGAGGACTTGGAAAATGTAAGAGGAAACGGACAAGGAGAGAGACAGTCATTTGAGAGGATCTATGACTATGATACGTATAATGATCTCGGAGATCCTGATGCTAGTGCAGACTTAGCTAGACCTGTTCTTGGTAGCAAGGAGTACCCTTACCCCAGGCGCTGTAGAACAGGACGTCCTCGTACCAAATCGGGTAACAAAAATTCTTTATTTTTTTTAACATACATTAGAAATTTTAAAGAGTAATTTTCCAACAATTGATACCAATGAGATCCCATGTTGACATAATCTGATAAATGTTAAGCTAAAGGAATTCCATAAATCAGTCTATCATTTTCTTTATCATGGCTCTGACCTTGAGACTAAACAATGGATGATCTGGGGTGGTATGAATGCAGACCCATTATCAGAAACAAGAAGCAATGTCGTTTATGTACCAAGAGATGAGGCATTTTCTGAGTTGAAGCTAGCAACATTCGGCATAAATACAGTGAAATCTTTTTTACATGGGCTGGTGCCAAAGATAAAGACTACATGTGTTGATGAAAAGCGTGGATTCCCATATTTCACTGCCATAGACAAACTGTTCAATGAAGGAGTTGAATTGCCAAAAGATGCTGAAAAACCTTGGTACCTTGAAACTCTATTGCCAAGGACTGTGAAATCTGTCAAGGACACTGGAAAAGAAATCTTGCTCTTTGAGACTCCTGAATTGTTCGATAGTATGGCTTTCTCTCTTATAATTTATTATTCTTTCAGAAATAAATAGTAATATGATATGTAGATTTATGATATGTAGATTTTTTCTCATACATAAATTTTTTCTTGCAGGAGATAAATTTTCTTGGTTCAGGGATGAGGAATTTTCACGTCAAACTCTTGCTGGTCTTAATCCGTATGGCATTCAATTAGTTTCTGTAAGACTACACTTAATTGTTCCTTGCTCTGTTAGTTACTGATAAGTTTACCATTGATGGAAATTAAAGCATAAATTGTGTGAATTTTTTGATGCAGGAATGGCCTATAAAGAGTGAGCTTGACCCAAAAATCTATGGACAGCCAGAATCAGCGATCACAAAGGAAATAATTGAGAAAGAAATCAAAGGCTTCATGACATTTGATGAGGTATATATACAATAAAAGGCTGTTGAAAGTGTTAATATAAATCTCTCCTTTTTTCTACCTATACAAGTTGCTAAAATTTGAGTTGTTGTATTTCAGGCCTTGAAGCAAAAGAGACTATTTATGTTGGATTACCATGATGTTCTTTTGCCATATGTGGCTAAAGTGAGAGAGCTTGAAGGCACCACATTATATGGTTCTCGGACATTATTCTTCCTTGTTGATGAAAGCACATTGAGGCCTATCGCTATTGAACTCACTCGCCCACCCATTGGGGACAAGCCACAATGGAAGCAAGTGTTTACCCCCAGCTATGATGCTACAGGTTGTTGGCTATGGAGGCTGGCCAAAGCACATGCTGTAGCTCATGACACTGGCATCCACCAACTTGTCTCTCATTGGTAAGTACATATTTAATTTAATCGAACATTGTCTCTGTTGTGGTTATTGAATCTATAGATAGCATGATAAGCTATGTTCCTTCTTTTGTTGCAGGCTGCGGACACATGCTTGTGTAGAGCCATATATAATTGCAGCCAATAGACAACTCAGTGAAATGCACCCCATATACAGACTCTTACATCCTCATTTCCGATACACTATGGAAATTAATGCTCTTGCTCGTGAACAGCTCATTAACGCAGGTGGAATCATTGAAAGCACTTTCTCTCCTGGCAAGTACTCCATTGAGCTCAGCTCTGTTGCTTATGACAAGCTCTGGCGCTTCGATACAGAGGCATTGCCAGCTGACTTGATCAAAAGGTACAACATTTTACCACTTAATCGTTCCATAACTCTATTATTGTGCTAATAGCTCAGAGATGAGTATTTGTCTCGTAAAGCATAAGGTCAGAGAGTTAATTGACTCGATAACAATTTCAGGGGAATGGCAGTTGAGGATCCAACAGAAAAGCATGGACTGAAGCTAGCGATCAAAGACTACCCATTTGCTAATGATGGTCTCATGCTTTGGGATGCAATTAAGCAATGGGTCACTGACTATGTGAATCATTACTACCCTGAAGCAAGCAAGGTTGCATCTGACAACGAACTCCAAGCCTTTTGGGAAGAAGTTAGAACTAAAGGCCATGGAGACAAGAAGGATGAACCCTGGTGGCCTGTACTGAAAACCCAAGAAGATTTGGTCCAAGTTTTGACTACCATAATCTGGGTAACTTCAGGTCACCATGCAGCTGTTAACTTTGGGCAATATGTGTTTGCTGGTTACTTCCCCAATAGACCAACAATAACTAGAACAAACATGCCAACTGAGGAGCCAACAGAAGAGGAGTTTGAACTCTTCTTGAAAAAACCAGAACTTTCATTGTTAGAGTGCTTCCCATCACAGCTGCAAGCAATGCAAGTGATGGCTATTTTGGATGTTCTTTCTGCTCATTCACCTGAGGAGGAGTATATTGGAAACACATTGGAGCCATCATGGGAAGCAAATCCTGTCATTAAGGCTGCATATGAAAGGTTCAGTGCAAGATTGAAGGAGCTCGAAGCTACCATTGATGAAAGGAATAATGATTTGAAGAATGTAAATAGAGCTGGAGCTGGAGTTGTTCCTTATGAGCTGTTGAAGCCATTTTCTGAGCCTGGGGTCACAGGGAAGGGAGTTCCCAATAGCATTTCCATTTAATTTTTTGGTTTTTATTTAGCAAGTAACAATCTAATAAGATGAAAGTACTGTGATATTTGGTTTGTGCTCCAAAAATAAACTTGCCTTTGGTAAGTATAAGAGTGGGCATGATTCTAGTCACTTGGGTGTTTATCATCATAGTTATGTATGCGGCAGGAAGAGTTGCTCTTTTTTGTGTAGCTCTATTATTAAATAAAGAAAATATAAAACAAATTATGCATCAAAGTATTTGCTTGTAATGTTTGACATATTGGCTGCCAGTGGGGAACTCCAATTTATGGACACATACAAGTGAACATGTTGTAAACAGTGAGGGCAGGCCATACAGATATACTAAAATGGATGAACAGTGACACCATGATTTCATTATTATTTTTTAACTTAATTTCCTTTTTTCAAAATACATAATAAATGATTAAGTGTTATTTGGTATAAATAAATTATATAGTTTTTAAAAATTCATATTTTATATCCCTGGCATAAATGAAAATCATTTTAAATTTTATTTCACTAAATTATTAGAATTACTTATAATTAAATTAGAATATATCAAATGTGATTTAATTTTCAAATAGATTCTAAGGTTATATTTTCTTTTCTTTTTTACAGTCTCTTTTTTCTGTCTTCTTTCTGTAATCCGTTTTTCCTCTCTTTTTTTCCTTTTCTTTTTATTTTTATATTTATAAAATTTAAAAAAATAAGAAAAGGATTTTGTGAAAATGAAATATTTTATTAAATCTTATATTTAAAGCTAAATATAATTTTTTTTTTATTTAGAATGAATTCTCTTTTTATTTTATAATATCATAGGTTAATTTTATTTATAATTATATTTGTATAATTTTTTAGGAGTCATAAAATTTCTTAAATTTTAGAATAAAATATTTGTTTGTTTTCAAGGAATTTTTTATTTTGAAAATTTTAAAATTCAAGAAAAATCATTAAAAAATAGAAACCAGTAAATTTTATATTTAAAACATATACTGTGATTAATGAATTATAGTCTATAAATAGTAAATTTTTAAATTTAAGACTTAGATTGCCAATATCAGTTGTCTTTAAATATTTAATTGTAATACTTTATCATGGATAAAGTTCACTTAAAATGTTTCAATTTGTATATAGTATCATTTACTTTTAGTTTTTTTCTTTCAGCATAGTTAATATTACTAAACTTTAACAATAATTTTCTTTTTTTTTTTTTTGATAATTCCGTAACCTGAGTAGTTCTCCTCTAATGGGCTTTTAGTATTTGTTGTAAAACCAGATGAGTAAAAGCCCAATAATTGGTTTGTTTAAGAAAAAAGTCGCAAATTATATCATAAACTCGTGTTCATATTATTTTGTGAACCGAGGATTGAAATGCATCGTTTTATTAAACGTCACACATACAACTTATGTGCATTTGTGAACCGAATACCAAAACGCAACGTTTTATTAAATGTCACACGTGCAATTTATGTACATTGATTACTAGCTGTGCACATTTGACATTGTGTTGTGTACATTGATATTGATTTACATATATATTAGTGTTCAATTGCATGTACAATATTAAAATGCATATACATTAAAATACATAAATAGATCAAAGAAAGAACTTCAATGAAAGAAAAATGTAATTCAAAACTAATAGATCAATATACTTACAAGAACAATATATATCAATAAAGTTTTTTGGCATTTGTTATACTATTGTTATAGTATTAATTCAAAATTAATATGTTTTTCATTAATCTATTTTATGAATTTCAATATAAATGCAGTTCAATACCTATATATATGCAGTTAAGGACTAATGTATATATGATTTGATATTAATATACATACAATTTAAAACTAATGTACATGCAGTTAATAAACAATACAATTTAAAACCAATAATCAATGTATATGCAAAAATAATGTATATCAATAAAGCTTTCTAGATTTTTTTATATTGTTGCTAAAATATCAGTCCAATAACAATTGCTTCTCATTAATCTATTTTATAAATTTCAATATATATGCAATTTAACATCAATATACGTGTGATTCAAGATCAATGTACATATAATTTAATACCAAAATATATGCAGTTCTTTTTTTTTTAAAATGACACAGTGTAACTTTTAAAAGAAACCGTAAGAAACTGTATGTATTGACATAGGTCTGTGTTGAAACATAGACACAGGTTCCATGATATAAGCCCACTGCACACTATGCTGGAGACTGAGGAGAATGCAGAGATGACGCAAGTTCCGGATGTTGATGGTTTGGAAAGGACCTGTTATGCGCTCAATGTTGATGCTTCCGTTGATTAAAACTCGAGCAAGGACACTGTTAGGGCGGTGGTAAGGGATCATCTTGGCCAGGTTTGGCAGCCATGGCAGGTCCGATTGAAAGAGGCTCTTGCATGGTTACATGAGTCTGTTTGGAAGTGTGTTAAATCGAAGTTGATTGTCTATTGTGCAAAAACTTGGGAAAATGAGAGAGAAGAAAGTCTCAAGAATAGTTCTTGATAATATTAAGAACTATTTAGGCTGAGGGTTGAGAGTTCAACATGTCAAGAGAGATGCTAATTCAGTTGCTCATTGTGTTGCAAAACGAGCTAAAGGTTGTAAGAGGCCAGCAATTTGGATTGGAAGGATTCCTATCTATGCTTCTCAAGCCATTGCTTTGGATGTATTAAGTTCTATTCCTCATCAATGAATTAGCTATTTTTTCCTTTAAAAAAAAAAATTTAAAAGTATTTAGGAATTTGAGTGGGTCACTAGAATAGCTATAAATCTGCCGTCTGCTCGTGCTATTTAAAGATTTCTAATGCAGCGGAAAACTAAATAAAAAGGTTGAAGGGAAAGAATATGAGACCTTATTGATGAAGGAAATTCTCTTCTTCGGATTACGATGTTTGGGATGGGCCCAAGAATTATACGAAACAGTGATATGGCCATGAAAGCACTGCACATATAAATGTGATATTTCATGAAGTTACAGTGGAAAAATTGCGCATACTAATTACACAAAGTGGAAAGTTACGTTATTTTAAGTGTAATATTTCCTATTCGATTCTGCATTCATATGTTTCATGTGTATATAATAATTTCTCTCTTTTATGAAAGAAAATAAATTATTATTTAATATTTTATTTCAGCAATAGGAAATATATTAAACTTAATTGCTAGGAGAATCAGGAACTTGAAAGTCCAATCATTGAGAACAATTCTCTTTGGTGAGCACTTGGTAGAATCATTGATATTATCTCCAAGTTCCACATCAACCCAATCCTTGTTTAGATTCTTGATTCTCTGTTGTTCACTCTTTCATGTTCCTTTGATGCTATGAATTGGCGTCATGAGTTTCAGGTGCTCGCGTAACAGGCTTCTGCATTGAGGTTCGTAGACAAAGTATCCCCACTAGTTCTTTTAGTTAATTTTGGCTACAGTTCTAGTATCAACCGAATGCTCATTAGTTCATCCCCAATACTTTGATGAGACATCAAGTTACAAAAGTATGCTACTGAACGCACGCCCGCTACGTTGTTGCAGTTTCTTCTTCTGCATAAGAAATGTTATGGGCAGACAGTTGCTGGACAACCAAGTTCCGTGCATATTTAATGCCCAAAGTAGATACATTTTACCAGTTTTTGTTGACAAGGAACATATCATAGTTGTCCAGATAAACAGAAAAGCTGACATAGCGACAGCACTCGTGTGAACATTAAATGAGCTTCTCATCTGATGGATTATGAAAGGAAATTATTTCTTATATATGTACGGCTGGATATGTGGTACATAGATTAGTACAGAGAAAGAATGAATTAAGTAAAAAATCTATCCTCTAAAGTGGAGAAAATTGGCCTATAAACTATAAAGAATTAAAAGAAAAAAAAAATGACTGCGTATATTATGACATTCTTCTCTAGGCATACCTAACTTGCTTCTCATTTACAGTACATACACACGAGTAGAAAGCATGTAGATAAATAATGGGTTTTACTAGCAAGGAATGCTGCCTGCCGCACATGCCCTTCAAATATGGTGCTTCCAAGAATAATCATAGCCTGGAATATTGTCGCAATTGTATTTCCTGAAAGGACTTGAATTCATTGGATAATCTTCGATATGTCAATTCTCAGATGAACAATGTGTTGCATTATGATTTTGAAGTTGGCACTCAATACTAAATCATGATGATGAATGAGTGCGCGAATCATTACACATGCATTCAGGAACTGGATACTTCGTGACATCTCTTCCGGCCTTGCTACCCCTCAGTTCTGGTTGCCCTAAGGAATCACGATGCAAGTCCTTAATGATCCTATTAAACTCTGCTTCAGGGAGAGAAGAATTGAGAAAATAAGGAAGCATGTGTCTCTTGTTTGGGGTAATATACTTCTTGTGCCCTGCGTATGCCCGGTGTCCCTACATCAAGAACAAACTTCTATTTAGGCAAAGTACATTTTGGTACTTATATGCACTGCAAATTGTCTTTACTATGATTTCTGAAAGTTATAACAACATGCTAATTTGCTGGCTAAATAGGGATGGTAGATTTTACCTGGATTGCATGACCCATATTCCCACCATGAGATGGCATGAAAACGTCACTCTTTTCTGAGACTACATAATCAATGGCAGCCATCAAGGAAGCTTTGTTTGCAAATGGTTCTAGTTCACCAGGCAAGGCAAGATCTTCTCTGCTGTATAAATGAGGAAATTCTCTGGTTAATGGTAGCAAAGCTTCTCGACCACCGAAGGGCTGCCCTCCAGCCCAGTATATTCTTATATCTTTGGGAGCTCCGAGAGCTTTAAGCAACCTAAAACATCAACAACAAATGAAGAACAATCAGTCTATTAGAAAACATGCTAGGGAGAGAGGGTAAATAGTGATACACATGAAAATTCTAGGGCCTTAATATTTAAGAGTACATATTCATGAGGATTGAATTCTAACCTTGTCACCTCCAAGGCATTCAAGGGGCAGAGACCAGCAAGTTTTCTGTCATGGTAAGTCATATTTGATCTTCCAGTAAGAAGTTCAGGCCGCCTTTTTCTCTCATTATTGATAATCTCATCATATTCAGGACTCAGACCAGGAAGGCACCCTGTCCTCACCCACACATCCTTCTCCATCCGTAGATGAAGAGCCAGGTAGGGTCCCTTCCTCCGCATCCTCTCTGCAAGCTGGTTGCCAAGCCCTAAAATTGATGGAGCAAATCTCAGTGCATGGAATGCCACCTACAGTCAAACAAATCAGAAATTAGAAGCTGCAATATAAGAACCTTAATTCTTAACAGTGAAATTTGATGAACAGTAAGTTCAAAGAAATGTGGCCTTTCTAAGCACAGTGTTCACCACTTGCAACTCAAGTTTTTTTCTTTTTACTCTATACAGTCAGAGGATGAAAGTAAAAGCATTGAGCATATTATTCCTCTTTCATGCAAGTGCAAATGAACTTATACAGTTAACTAAGTTGAAAGTAAAAGCAGAAAGACCAAAGAAAGAAGTCCTACAATACCTTGCACCGAAGTTTCTGAAGATCAGAAGGAAGATCTTTAGAAAGCCTTGAATCTAAACCACGCAAAAGCAAAACCCCTTCCCTATTGAGCTGCAGAAACCAAGAGTATTGAGAATAAGATGAACTGTGTCAACCAATACCCACTAGGGCATTTTGTCCTTTGCCAAGCGACAATTATTAACAAAAAAATGGATAAATTGAGAATGGAAAAAGTATAAAGATCAGCAACAGCTTGAATTGGTATTATCTATCTATTATAGGCTTATAGCAGGGAGTCAAATGTGTTGATAATATGCTTTATCCGGAAAACTGTCCAACTAAAAACTACCAATTAGCGCCACCAATTAATCAACTTGGATGGCTTTAAAGACCATATGCCCGAACAAATTATGAAACTGATCCTATAACTTGTCCATCTTGTGTGTCCATAGCATTTGCAACTACCTTGGTCAGACAAATGTTAACATCCTAAGAGTCAATTAGCAAGTTTGTTACATCCTTCACTAACTACCACAAAACAAGGCAGTCAAAGCTAAAGCAAAGCAAAAACAAAACAGCACCCATAATGCTGAAGGATATCTTAACAGATTGTGGGCCATTTTGCCTAGTTACATACTTATAACTATCACCACCTTTTGCCCTTTCCCTTTATTCCATTTTCCAAATCAAAACGCCATATCCACAAGCAACCAAGGAGCACTTGCTCCAAAGAGCAAATTAAGCAACAATTCCAAAGTAACAAGCAATAAAAAGAAGCTAAAGCAGTAGCTCAAAAGCAAAATATTCAGCAATGCTACCAAAGTGACAGCAATACATAGGGGCTAAAAAAATTACTCAAAAGCAGAACTTCAGCCAAAATTCTTACTCGCTTTAAATAGCGTGCACGGATCCATTGAGGGGACACATGCAGAGGAGTTCGTTTCTCCTCCACTGGCCTTGTCATTATATGAGTGGAGGGCAATGATGAAACTATCCTTACATCATTTGCTAAAACTCTCTTGAAATTCTCCAAGTCAAATATATCAGAAAATTCACTGCATTCACCGTGTAGAATAACAGAAACCAACATTAATTATTTCTGCAATACATTTATATACCGAAAAGAAAATGAATTTACTTTGCATAACCAATTATAGAAATTCAGCAAATGCAGAATCTAGTCAAAATGAGGTAAAGTAATATATTAAAAGCATCAACAAAAAATCGACCAAAGTAGAAAACTTTCTCATTCAAAATCGAATCAAAATGGCCTAAACCCACAAACCAAGAACAATGTCAGCTAAAATCGAAAACTTATGTATTCTATGATTGATTCAACCAGAACCAACAAAACCAAGAAAAGGATTACCTTTAGTTTCATATAAAGAGATTATTAAATTTCAATTTACCTGTTCCTTTTCCATTCCAGTCACTCAACTGACATAAAACCATAACACATTTTTGGTGAGAAAAACATAAATGCAACTCATGAGGTGACCAAAAGAAGCAATTTTTGTAAAGGAGAAAAAGAGAAAATAGCTCAATAATATCCTCGACTAGTTCTTTTACCTTTCATCTCCCCAAATGACATTGACTTGCAGGATGGGAGCAACCAAAGCAGCACCAAGGATCCTTGCAATAACCACAGCATCCACAATTTGATTCCTCTGCTGATTCATACCACCAGAAACCACCACAAGCAAATACTTCCTCCTATCCTTCACTATCACCTCACTACCTTTCCTATACTCAGAACTGAAGCCCAAACATGGTTTATAACCCAACCCATCAGGCTGTTTCCAGAACTCAGTCTCTTCTCCATCCCTACCTGACTTTCCATTTCTAACTGAGACTACCTGCATAGATTGCGAAATACTTTTCAAAGACTCATCTTTTACAGCATTTTTACCGCTTTTTTCAATAATTGTACCCAAACCCACCTCAGATTTTGACTCTTGATCATGTTGGCCATGTGTTCCACCATTAGCATGGAAAGAAAGCTGTGATCTTGAATACCCATTTGAGAATGACTTCTCCTTATGAGTGTGAGCTGTGACGCATGGGTATGGATAGAAAGGAACCAAAGGGTCAAGATCAAACCATAACTTGAGCATACCAAGAAAACCAAAGAGAAACAAAGCTAAGACCCAAAATCTTGGGTTTCTCAAAGAGCTCCAGCTCAAAAGCTTGTTTCTTGATAGTTTCTTTGGTGAGAGAAGCAGAGTTTGCAATGAAGAAGAAGACAAACTGTTGATTACTTGTGATGGAACAGAGATATATGAAACTTTCTTTGCATTGTTCTTTGATTTTGCCATTGAACTTGAGAAAATAACATTAAAAAAAGAACAGTCTTTAGCTTCTATTAAGATCAAAAGGAGAGGCCCTTTAATTTGTTCTTCTTGTTATTCATAATGGGTAGAGAATGGGCGGCGGGAACGCAAAGTGTGTGCAGAGCAGCCTACTTGCAGTCTGAACGCGGTATTGGAAAAGGAATGGAGGAAGAAACTGGCGTACGTGTCGTTATTTATGGGATTATTTAAAGAAAGTGCATATGTGTAAGTGGGATTTGTTTAATGTTCAGATTAGTGTTTGGTAAACTCAAGATTAACGTGGCACATTAATTTTTCTCGTTTATGTAATGACGGTTAAGTCCATGTTAGGTAAAAAAACGATAGCAGAAAATTCAGACCAATTTTATTGAATGAAGACAATTCAATGATTCAAATTCTTACCATGATGTTCTAATTAGCCTAGTCAATCGTCATGAGTGTTTATTTTATAATAACATGAAAAATTAAAATGATGATATTTCTTTCTTTAAGAAATTTTAATAAATATAAAAAACTTTTGTACAATTTGAAGACAAGTAAGAGTTGAAACAAATTTATATAGAGGACGTTAATTTTTAGTGTGGCAAATTTTTACTCAATTGAAAAATCCGACCTTAACTGTTTTAGAAAAACGAATTGAGATTCAATTTGATTTACAAAAATACTTAAACTAATTTAAAAATGTTCAAGTCAAAATCAGTTTTATCCTAATTTAACTCCCGAATCCCCTAGTATATGACTCAAATATTAAATAATTATTTTTAAAAAATAAATAATATTTTTTTATTTATTTAACAAATTAAAATTATGAGTAATTTTAAAAATTTTAAATTACTTAAAAAATTTTACACACCGCAATTTAATGGTCCAAGTTGATTCGCATACACTCCAGTTTGATATCAAAAGTTAATTCACTTAAAGCTTGAATTGATCTAACATAAATCCAAACAAAAAAGAAATCTAAAACTAACCAAAATGGATTCAAAATGCTTATCACCTCTACATATTACATAAAAATTTACATATTTTTTTACATTTGACAGAGATTTGAATATTATGTATATTCTTGAAAGTATTTTCATCATATATTTATATCAATATTCATAATACTAAATAAGTGAGATTATAATATATATATATATATATATATATATATATATATATATATATATATATATATATATATATATATATAT
>CATIWR010526442.1:0-15403 GCA_949677035.1 Omphalea diandra | reverse complement strand
ATATATATATATATTTGGCTATATATTTTGTATCCATGCATTTTTTTTTTCCAATTTAATCCCAGGAAATCGGTGTTTTAGTCATATTTTTTCAATTTTTAAGGAGTGTTTGGACCCTCAAAACTATACTTAAAAGACAGTGTCAGCGAACACCAAGGATTTCTACTGAGAGGAGTTCAATGTTATATCCCACCTTTAACGTAAGCCTCTTCCCAAAAGCTCCTTAGAGCTTAAAATACTTCTCCAAACATGACTAGATTAGTACCCTTCATTAACTTACATGAATGAATGGCAAGAATAGTACTTTGCTTTGAGAACTTGAGACATTAAGTTATTCTCATAATTTAGGAGCCTCTAACCTTGCTTAGCCAATAATGCCTTATTAAAATCTAAAACATGGCAAAAATCTAGCCCATTTTCTTTCTTAGTAGCACATAATTTTTCCCACCTACTTCAATGAACTTTCTTTTCTTGCTTCGAATTACCTCACCAAAATCTATTAGTCGTATTTTGAATGTTTATACAAAAAGTATCCAAAACAAAGAAGCAACTCATTATGTTGGATGGCATTGCTTGAGCCACCACTTTAATAAGCACTTCCTTTCCTACCATAGGTAGAACTCTCTCCTTCCAATCCTTAAAGTTTCTTCCAAATTTTATACTTTAGGAAACCAAAAATATTCTTTTTTGATCTCCCTATGAAAGTTGGAATACCTAAATATTTTGGATGTTGGTCGACCTCTGCCACTCCCAACTTGGATTTAATAATCTCTTTAACATATGTTGGCACCTTGCTACTGAAAGAAACCTTTAACTTATCAAAGTTTTTTTTTTTTTTTTTTGCCTAACTTCTTCTCATACTAAGCAAGAATTTCCAAATTTCTTTCACACTTATTCCTCATAGCTTTAGCAAATAAAATATTATCATTCACAAAGAAAAGATGGGAAATAATTAGACTGTCTCTATAAACTTTCACTTTATGAATTCCTTTGTTCCTTGTTACTTGTCAAATCAAAGCTGATATCCCTTATGCACATAATAAAAACAAATACAATGAGTTAGGGTCCCTTAACAAAGACTCCTAGTTGGCTTCAAAATGGCCTTTAGCTTGCCCATTAATTAGAAAAGAAAAATATAAAAATGACAAACAATTTATAATCAATTTAGTAAAATGAGTAGGGAAATGCATTTTATGGAGTACTCTCTCAAGATAAAGCCATTCTACCCTATCATAAGCCTTACTCATGTCTAATTTGAAAGCAAAATTCTCTTTCTTACTTTTCATCCTATACTTCATGGGAAAAATTTCAAAGGCAACAATGACTTTATTAGTTATAAGATGCCCAAGCACAAAAGCACTTTGAGAAATATGGATAATGGAGGGAAGCACAATTTTAATGTATTTGTTAAGACCTTAGAAATTAATTTATGCACTATATTAAACAAGCTAATAAGATGCACATCTTTCATAGATATAGGAGATAACACTTTGGGAATTAAAGTAACAAAAGTGTGATTAAGATTAGAAGACATGGCACTAGAATTAATGAAACTAAGAATTATACTTGTTAGCTCAGGACCAACAATAAGTCACTTTATATGGGTGCATTTGTTTTAAGGTGTGAGAGACTTCATCTGCAAGGAAAACAAAAGACAAGAATTCAATTGGTTTAAGGGATAGGCAAGAATCAATTGCATTAATGGTATGACTAAAACCCTTCGGTTCTTGGTTAGAAAATAATTCAAAGTAATAGTCCAAGACAATTTTCTCCACTTCCTCATCCCTTTCCCTCTACACACCATTAGCATCATTAAGCCCAATAATTCTATTTCTCCTGTGTCTTTTGGAAGCTTTCATATGAAAAAATTTAATATTTCTATCTTCTTCTAACCACACAACCAATATCTTTGTCTCTACATTATCTCTATCTCCACATTATTGCTTCTCTTTTCAACAATTGATCAATGGTAACTTGAATATCTTTATACTCCTGTCTACAATTCAGATCATCACTCAAGGATTCTAACCTTTGTAAGTCCTTAACATATTGCCAAATTTGTTTTTAAATATGGCCAAATGATTCCTTATTCCATTTACCCAATTCACTTGCACATTCATCAATTTTTTTTTCCTTTAATGATCTCATAAAAACACTCTTCACTTCATTTGACCAGACCTTACTCATAATCTTCTCACATCACTAATCTCTAACCTACATGGCTTTAAATCTAAAAATATTTTCCCTCATCCTAGGAACACCCTTAAAATCTACAATACACATTATCACAATAGCATGATTAGAAGCCAACTTATAAAGATTTTTAACTCCTAACTTTGGCTAGTGCAACTACCAATCCATTGAGGCTAGAAATCTATCCAATCTCTCCTCTATTAGATTTTCCCTATTTTTTCTATTATTCCATCTAAACCTATACCCTACATACCCTAAATCCTTAAGCTTATAATAATTAAAGGTTTACCTAAAATTTTCTAACATTCATTTTGGCTTACTCGGACCTCCTTTCTTCTTAAATTGATATAAAACCTCATTAAAACCTCCAAAATAAAGCCAAGGTAAATAAGCTAATGAGTGAAGATTTTTCATAAAATCCCAAGTTTTGTATCTAAAAGGCCTCTTTGGCCAACCATACCTCTCCAAGAAAAATTATTTATAACATCTCTAACCTAAAAATCAATATGATTTTTTTGAAAAGCTAGAGATAGAAGATCAATCTCTTTTCTCCAAAATAAAATCTATCCACCACTTCTCCATTAGCCACAACAACTGAAAAATTAAAAGCTACAAAGAAAATTGGAAATAATTTACTTTTTTTTTTTTTTTTGCACAACCTAGTCTCCATCAAGAAAACGACATCTAGGTGAAGATCTTTATACCTTTTTAAGTGCACGTATAGTCCAGGGGTTACCCATCTACTAGAGATTCCAACTAAATAGCCTCACTGGGTTGGTCAGGCTAATTACCTATCTCTGCCACGCCTTTATCCATATGAGAAATTTTTGTTCTTTTGTCATTCCAGTTTTGGAAAGCACCACTGTCGTCCTCCAACCCGCCCTTCAAATCATCTGCTTTCCATTTTAAATCAGTGTCACTTGAAAAAAAACTAGAAATAAGGACATTCACCAACTTCTTATGCACCTTCTGTTGCACCTCTATTAATATTAACAAAACACACATTCATAGTAGAGGCTGTGACCTTTTGTATCCCATAGATTGTTATTCTCCATATTAGGAGCACTTGATATATCAACAACGTAATCCATAAAGCCATGCTTCATCCCGTCACCCTCCATTTCATTCATATCATTTTTAGCAGCTCCGCCAATCTTACTGTCGACCACTTCAGTTGTTACAGGTTAAAAGATTTCATAGGAAAAATTCTTTTTGGGTGCGATCAAGTTTCGTATGGATGGGGACTTGGTGAGTATGGTTGATGCTAGTGGTTTAGTCATAGTTTAGGGGTCAGACTTTTTCTATTGTTCAATTGCATTATTTTCCTAAGTAGGCCGAGGTATATTTGTTTGAATTATGTTTGTCAAGATATCATTTATAGGCTGCATTTGACACTACGTATAGATTTAGAACTTGTTCCACTCCTTATTTTGCTTGGTAAAGCTAATTTTACACTGTACAACCGTTCAATAACCTCAACTTCTTCAGGCTTTAGTTCACAATCTTCCTACACGTCTGATAAAATCATTCCAGTTGCAAAATTCAATAGTTTTTCATGTAAAAAAAAATATCCAAACCCTTTCTCCTTTGTTGGTTTATATAATAGTGCTTCATTCAATAGTCTCAACACATCAATCAATATTCCGACTTTAATAAAACTTCCCCAAGACAACATCCTTTTCATTTAGTTCAACCAGCTCCCCTGCTTTTCCCCAATCTTCAAAACTAGTTTTATCCCTTCTATTTAGTGATAATTCATAGAACCTAACCCATATAGGACGTACATTCAGATTCACCTTTGCTAGCTAAACATCACATTAAAATTCTCGCATAATTACCAATTGGCAAACATGGTGCCATGGTTCGTCTCTGAGAATACAGGCTTTTTCTCTTTTAGAACCAAATTCACAAACATATTCTTACCTATTTCTTGCAATTGAAATCCATGCAAAATATGCTATGCATTCTCAAAAGCCTTCATCAACCTTCAGATTGAAAGATTTTCCATCCAGCAGCCTGCACACCACACAAAATTCATATTTTCTATTTTGATTCTCACCAACATCCACATTCTCCAAATCCACCTCCCCCTTCCCCTCCCCTTCTTGTCTCATACTCTAAGAATACTCTATTAATCAGGAACCTAGACTATCAAATTAACACAATTGAAACAAAAGTGATGGAAGATACCAATGAAATCAAACATGATTAAAGGAAGAAAATAAAGACGATAGATAAAGAAGAAGATTGATATGACAGATAACTACACAAGACACAAAGGGGAAAAAAAAAAAAAAAAACTCACAAGAATAAATAATAAGATCGAAAAGACAAGTAGCGAATCAGATCCACAAAGGAAAAACCTAGATCTATCACTAAGAAACCCTAACCCTATACTGAGAGAGAGTACTCCATGGAGGGAATAAAAAAAATATTGTTTTATATTTTTAGTTTACTTAATTACCTTGAAGTTTAATTTTTTAGCAATGTTATAACAGACCCAAAAATCAATAAGCTTGATTTTTAGGTTACTTAATCACCTTTAAGTTTAATTTATTTTCGAACAGTATGTATTTTAATTTTAGAATCCTTTAATTTTTTAATAAAATTATAATAAATTAAAAAATAAAAATTTTTATGATTCTGTTTGGAACAAATCATATAAGAAAACAAAAGAAAAGAATTCTATCATTTTAAAAATAGAATTATATTATTTGGAATAAATTTTAAATTGATTAATTCAATTATTTAGAAGAAATGTATAATAAGCTGAACATTTCTGTAAATATCCTTATTTATTTAAAATAACCAAATTGACATAAGAAGATTGAAGAACAAGAAATCAATAAGATTTATTGATTTAATTTTTTTTTATCAATGTTGTAACAAACCTGGAAATCAATAAGATTAATTTTTTTCTTTGCATGGTTTGAGAGAATCAACCTGAAAATATTAATAATATTAACATAAGAATATTGAAGAAAAAGAAAAATATAAAAAAACCAGCAGAGTAATTTTAGTCATAAATTTAAGTCATAACCAGTAAAATAAAACAAACATATTGTCAATTTAAGTCATAAAGTTGGTATAGTAATTTTATTTAAAATTATTAATTGAAATAAAATTTTCAAATTTTTTGACTTTGACTTATTTTACTTACTCATCATATCAATTCATTTTTAAAAGAAAAAAATTGAATTTTAAATACAAATTTTTTAAATAAGAAAATCATAATATATATATATATATATATATATATATATATATATATATATATATATATATATATAAATTCTTTTAAGTTTTAAGTTTTTAAATATGACTTAAAGTTTATTATACACATGTTGAATTTTTCATTACACATCAACACAAGTGGAAGTAACGAACAAAAAAAAGTCAACCTAAGTGATTAAGAGTGTGTTGATTCTTTAATTGATTTCACATCATAAGAAGGAATAGACAAACAAATGTGTGCCAAATGTGGCAAAGGAATAGAAAATATGTACAGAATTAGTGTAAATTTCACCAATGGTACATGAAGTTTATAGTAACAGTATGATGTACAAATTTTAATTCGCTTCATAAGACGACACACACTAAGACCTGTTTAACATAAATCCATTCCTATTAAATGAGTTAATGAAATGCTTACTTGGCATATTATGGCCACATCATATCTCAATCTCTTTCATCAAAATCTCTCTCTCTCCTCCCACTCTTTCTCTCTCCGTCAATAATTTTTCTCACTACTACATTCTCCCTCATTTCTAATCTCACTGCATTATAATTTTCTTTGCATTTAAAGCCTTATATAGATATAAAATCCTAAAATTAGGGGCATTTAAAGCCTTGTATAGATATAAAATCCTAAAATTAGGGGCACATACTCAAAATTTTCATTGGAGAAAGTGAAAGTTGTCTAATTTTTTGTAAAAAAAATCACAATATTACTTTATGAAGGCAAAAAGTTTGAAAAATGGACCATATCCTGCAAAAATGTCGTCTACCTATCTTGGTATGTTTTGTTTATTTATTTGATTTTGCATGGTTTTTTTAGAATAAATTATGCAAGTTACATTGTGGGTATTACACATAAGGATTTGCATAATTGGAGGAATCTGGGTGAAATGCTTTTATTTATAATTAGTGTTTTTAATTAATAAAGGAAGTTGGAGATTATGCTAAAATTAGTATATTTGCATAGAAGTATGGGTGTAGAATATTTATATTATTTATAAATGTGTAATATTTTACTTTGCCTTTGTCTCATTATTTTTATTTAATATTTTTTTGGCAGTCATTGTTGTTGTTGATGATGATTTCGAGATAAATATACACCATACGGGTGAAATAGGAGAATGGAGTTATTTTGAAGAAATCGCTCAAATACATGTTGCATAGCTACAATGATGTCTTTAAGCAGTATTAACAAAGCCCTAACATGAAAAGATCTACATGGTGTGATGTGATATCACAGGAGAAAATCAGGATTAGATTACAAAGATGGTTTGAAGTTGATTGATTTAAATGCTGATGTGTTTACGGTGGCATTATATGGTGTTGATGCAGTGTCAATTGACCTTTATGTAGAACACCTAACAACTGATAAGTTAAAAAAAAGATTGCAAATGAAATAGAAGAAAGTGAAACAAAGCCATCAGCTTCATCAGTTGTTATTAAGGAGTTAGGCGATGCGGGGCATAACAGTTATGTTCCTATAACATAAAAGAAAGCAAAAACTAAGACGAGTGTAATTCCATATAAAAGTTACCTTAGAATGTACAGAAAGGAAGTATCTACAGTTGATGAAGATACTTTGTAGGAGAAAAAAGCAGAATTAGGCAAAGATAAATGATAATGAGGCTCATATGACTGAAGAGCCTACCGTGCTTATAGTGGAAGTAAATACTGAGAATGAGATCAAAATAAGTATGAAAAAGATAATATGAATAAAGCAAAAAAATGGGATGAAGAAGAAAATGTACCCAATACTAAAAATGTGATAATAAAAGTTGATGTAATGTAGGAGGGAGTATCTAAAGATGTTATTGATAATGAGATGAATGGAGTACATAAAACTACTATTAAAAATAAGATAAAGGGAGCATCTGAAGTTGTTGTTGAGAATGAGATGGACAAAGTATTTAACGTTCCTACTAACAATGAGAATGTTGATATGCATAAATCGGATTATGACATGGAGGAATGAGATGGGACGTAATTAATGTATTAAATGAGGTTCGGTAGAATACTAATGGTGGAAGGCCTAAAGAGAATGTGATTGCGGTTGAAGAGGGAGGTATAGATGTTGGGATAAGGATTGAAACCAATAATGACAACTATAATTATGCACTAGAGGATGAGTTACTGACTGAAACAGATTTTGATCATGAAGACAGAGTTAGGTTTTCCAACATTAATGTAGAGAGAGATATGGCAAATCCTACATTTAAGGTGGGAACGTTGTTTAAGAATAGACATGAATTTAAAAAGGTTGTAAGTAGTTATGGAATTAAACACATATTCCAAGTTTGGTTCCCAACAATGAGAAGGTGAAGGTGGAAGCAGGTGTTATAAAGGATCCTTATAGGATATATGTAACTTTATTAAATAAGAAGGATCCACTAGATGCCACATTTCATATTAAGTCAAGGATTTTTTAAGCATACTTGTGGGAAGGTATACAAAAATTTTCATGTGAGTGATAAGTTTTTGGCAAAGAAATATTTACATGGACAATTATTAGTTTGATTAATGATGTTAAAACTGAGCTTGGATACACAATTGGCAATATGAAAGCTTGGAAGGCAAAAGATATTGCCTTGAACTAATCAATAAGGATGAGACTGAGCAATACACAAGGTTTCATGACTCTAGGCTTGAACTACTAAAGACTAATATAGGGAGCACAATTGATTTTTAGGAAAGAGCTCCCAAATTTAAAGGTGTTATATTTATTTGGGACCTTTGAAAGAGATATTTAAGGTGGCATGCAAGCCACTAATTTGTTTGGATGGTTGCTTCTTAAAAGGTTAATATATGATCAATTATTGTTAGCAGTTGGAATAGACCCTAATGATTGCATTTTTCTGTGGCATGAGCTTCTGTTAAATCTGAGTGTAAAGATACATGGGAGTGGTTTATGACAATATTGAAGAATACTTGGAAATCAATAATAGCCATCACTAGACCTTCATGTCTAACAGAAAAAATGTAAATTGTTTGACTAACATTCTATTTTTTATCCTATTACAAATATCATGTTATTCATTAATGATTGATTTTATTTATTAATTTTTTGTTAAGGATAAGTGAGTGTTATTGAATAGATATTTTCATATTCTAAATAGGAATTACAAAATTGGAAAAAAAATCTAAATAGAAAGCTAAAATCATATATAAAAAATTTATGAATAGGAAATTAGAAAAATCTAAAAAGTAAAAATTAAAAAAAAAACTTCTAAATAGGAAATTAAAATTCTAAAAATAAAACAATTCTAAACAACAAGCTAAGATTGAAATTAATTTTATTGATTGTTCAAATGATGAGTATATCAAAGCAAACAGTAGTACAATAGATTATCAAAAATTATTTTATTAAAGTTTAATAAATTTTCTTTTAAAATTATGTCACATAAGTCTGAAGGTATGAATCAATCGATAATTTTTTACTATAATTATCTCATATATATATATATATTACAAGTATCTATTAATTTCATTTTTGACTATAACATACTCAATATTATTTGTTTGATGTTCAAAGTTAATAAATTTTTCTTGAAATTATGCCAAATAAAATTGAAAATATGAATAAATAGACAATCCTTTATATAATTATAAACTTTAAAGAACTTATTTTATTATTTTATTTATTTGATAATACTTTTATAAAATAATAATTAATCATTTAATAACTAATTATTTATTAAAATAAATATTAAATTTATTTAAAATTTATTATAATAATCATACCACGTAATGTGTGAGTTAGCTATTAGTTTTTTCTTATAAGACGAGAAAATTTTTGTTAAGATAGGAAAAGTACAATGGCATGAAATTAAGCCTAAGAGACTAAACATAGTAAAAAGAAAAACAACTGAATAAAAACAATAAGAGGACAAAACATAACTTAATTAAAGCCATGCTTTGAAGTTTTCTGAGTTCAATTACACAAAACTAAGATCATCTTAAATTTTGAGCAATTATCATCAATTTTTGTTAGTGCATTCCTTAGGAACCATGGAGCTTTTCTTGCAGAATTATTGATCCAATTCACAATAGTTTGTCAATTAGATTCAATAATGATATTATGGTTTATACCACTAAACTTACTAATAGAGAGTTCATAAGCTCACCAAATAGCTTCCACTTTAACTTTAGTTGGATCATAGATAGATATAGAAATAGAGAAGACTGCCATAATATGTTTTTTATTATTTCTTAACACACCATCAATCCCATCAAATTTTGAAATTGGTTTGAAAATCCATTAGCACTCTATTTTATAGAGTTCTCTAAGGGTGGGGAGACTAGTCATTAATAACTGAAATAGAGAATCTATTACACCACTCTTTAATGGCATCAAAGAAGCTATTGCTTCACTTTCATAGATGGAGAAACTACCATCTAATGCTTTGAACCATAAAATTGATCTACAGATGATTGTTTCAAACATCTTATTCCAATCTACAACTTAATTGATAATTACTTGATAAAGATCAAACAATGGTGAAAAACAAGCCATCCAAAATTTGGAGATGAATTTCCCTAGAGAAACTAGGTTTCATGGAGAGAACAACTCTTTGAATTTTTTTGCATGCGCTTTTTGGCATCATTTCATAATTCTTGACCATATATTCCATGAGTGTTGATAATGGATAAATAAATAATCTAAGATGAAACTGAGTTTTTACAAAAGGGTAGAGGTTTAAATCCTAATTCAATATCTCAATATGACATTAAAAAAAAAAATCCTTGTTAGGATTCTATCATATAGATTTGCCATATTCAAAGTTCAACTTTGAAGAGAAAAATCCTTTGAAAATTTTTGGGATGGAGTAGGGTGAATTGTCATACATAATGTTACCCATTGAGAGAGAAATTTTAAAAGTTTAGTTAATTCTAATTTATTTAATTCATAAACATATATTGATTAAAAACAATTTGAACTAATACAAATTTGACAAGGGGTTGTGTGACATCCCATTTAATAATCATTAAAATTCTCTCTAAGTCTATCCATTGTCATTAAAAGACGTGATTTAATTTTTTTTTACTATGTCTCTTGTTCACCACATAGTAACTATTTACAACAAAACATATATGGATAAACAAACTAAAATACTAATTGACTGCATACTGACCCAACCTCTATTACACTACTAGACAACAACTTCAAAATATATACTAGATGCAATCTTTAATATACTCTTCCTGAAAGAAAATTTAATGCAAAAGAGTAAGTTTGCATACTCAGTAAGTAAACGCATAACGATATTTCAATCTCAAATAACATAACAAATATTTAAATATTAATAACTCATCATCATATCTATGCACAAAATAAAGATTTTTTACTCTTAAATGTCATATAGGCTATCAAATGTTATTGCCACACAGGCTGTTGCCACATAGGCTATGGATCTCAGTGCCACACAGGATATCGAATGTTACTACCACACAGGCTATCAAATGTTATTGCCACACATGCTATCAAATGTTACTGCCACATAGGCTATCAAATGTTATTGTCACACAGGCTATCAAATGTTATCACCACACAAG
The DNA here is from genome assembly GCA_949677035.1 of Omphalea diandra. Classification (NCBI taxonomy): domain Eukaryota; kingdom Viridiplantae; phylum Streptophyta; class Magnoliopsida; order Malpighiales; family Euphorbiaceae; genus Omphalea; species Omphalea diandra. The sequence continues at coordinate 4,423 of CATIWR010526442.1, read as the reverse complement.
CTATCAAAAGTTATAGCCACATATGCTATCAAATATTATTGCCACACATGCTATCAAATGTTATCGCCACACAGGATATCATATGATGTTGCCACACAAGCTATCAAATATTATCGCCACACAAACTATCAAATATTATCGCCACACATGCTATCAATGTTATCGCCACACAGGCTATTATATATATTATTGCCACACAGGCTATCTAATGTTATCGCCACACAAACTATCAAATGTTATTGTCACACAGGCTATTATATATATATTATTGCCACATAGACTGTTATATATTATTGCAACACAGGCTAGAGATATCATTGCCACACAGGCTATCGAATAGTTTTATTTGCCAACAACATCAAGTATTAGTCTTTCAACCAATCAACTATAAATCCAACAAAATCTCAGCAATATAATGACTAATAATAACACCCGTCACTTTGGAAGCTCATATCACCATATACTCCCATTCTCAAGTCATAATTTATCAACATCTCATGAAAATAAATAAATAAAAAATATAACAATCTTTCATCTATGTATGACATAATATCATCACATTAAACAACATTTCATTCCATTGAGTATAAGTTCATGACATTTAACCAATCACAAATATAGTATCATTAGCTATTTACTTATCTCCTCCTTCAAGCTTATTTAGCTGTGGATGGTCCCGACTTATTCCCATTATTATCCTCAATGCCTTGAGGACCTATTTCAATACACCAAATCAATTCGTGATGATAAAGTAAGATTTTCATCTTGTTATGCAACTATGGCATGATTCATGTAAGTGGACCTAGTATTTATGCATATTTTCTTTATATGGCAGCTTTAGCTTGCTATACTCTCACAGCAATAACTCCAGATATACTCAACCAAATTATTTGATTATTTTTTTTAAATAAACTGGACACATAATGATACAACATATTCAAATTTCAAGCCAATATCAGACACATAGAAAATGTGGTGAATTTTTGAATTTTTCCTTATTGCAATGTCATCTCAGTCTGAGTAGGTCTTACATTCTTGGGTGTATCTCCAATTGCACCAATCCAGTTGTAATAATAATCTACCATCAGTTACAAAACATATAAAGGAACATTTTTATGTTTTACTCATTGTCTAGTTTAGTCTATAAAGTCACAAAAAAAAAGGACCAAATCTCAGGGTGAGCAGGTTTGTAACATGTTGACAAACAACCATGATGAAGGAACAATATCTCAACAACCATGCTGGATTTGGCAATAATATTTCACAGGAATGTATGTAGGCAGACATAAATATGCAACTTTCAAGTTTGGACCATTATCAAATTTTGAATCTATGGCCATCAAATTCTTGGAAAATAGAATTAAAAGAAATGTGAGGTTTCATCCCGGTACATGGTCAGTCCCAATCAATGGGCCATATCTCTTTCCACACAGTAAATCAATCAAAACTGATTTACAGGTATTTAGAGGGGATATAAATCTACAAGTTTCATGTTTTTTACTTCGTCAAAATCAGAATATAAGGCCATCAAAATATAATAAAATAGAAGACTAAGATCATCTCAGTTAGTATGTGACCCAACCCTACTGAAGGAGTCATATCTCCTCACACACACAAAATCAAGCAAAACCATTTCATATGCATTTATATGAGACATAAAGCTACAACTTTTATATTTTGAACTTTCCCTAATTCTGCATCTAGTGTTATGAAATCTTGGGTGCAAAATTTTTCCCTAATAGTAAAACCAACAGAATCAGCTCTTGTTCTCTTGGATTACAACTTCCATCCAAGAGTTCTACCTCAATTACTCCATAATTCTCACTAACCATGCATGATTAACATGTCATGAGAGCTTAATTTAAGTTGAGAAGAAGATAAATTAACTTACCTAATGTCCCGGAATCAGAAAACCTTATGATTCTTTCCTAGGTAGCTCATCTTCTCCCTCTCCTTCTTCTTCTTCTTCTTCTTCTTCTTCTTCTTCTTCTTCTTCTTCTTCTTCTTCTTCTTCTTCTTCTTATTCTTTCTTTCTTTCTTTCTTTCTTTCTTTCTTTCTTTTTTTGTTTTCCTTCTTATGTTGTATTTCGCCCTTATCTCTTCTCTTACCAGACCCTAATGGTAGAGAATTATAATTTGTATTCTTATTTTAATAAGACAAAAGATTAAGGGCTTGTTCTTATTGGTTGAAAGATTAAAGTTTTGCTTTTAGTCCCTCTTCTTCACTCCTTAAGCACTTTCATCCATCTCCTAATCCCTAGTTGCTCCTTATACTTTTAATTAAGCTCTAAAACACCATTATTTATGATACTATAACATGCACACAACATAAGATAATTTGCCATGCAACCATACAAACATTGCATATGATTTGGGTTGAGGATGTTACAGGTTGTTCAAGTCACTTTCTTTTTATAGATGATTTAATCATTTTAGGAAATTGTTTCAATAGAATTTTGACATTTTTGAATGATTATTTAATCATTGTCAAGATTTACTTAGTCATAAGATAATTGGATAAATTTGATGTCCTTTTTGGCCATTTAATAACTTCATGGTGTAAGATGCTTCGTTAGAGGATTCTCCATTTGAAGTGGGAAATTTTTCCATTTATATATTTGGGTATGGTTCTTTTCTAGGATGCTCTAAAGCAAAAAGTGTTGTAGGCTATTATGGCCAAATTTTGATAAAAGCTCTCTAAAGGGAAATGTAAACTATTTTCTTTGGCTAGTCAATTAGCTCTAATTAGTACAATCATTTATGGTTTTTGATTCACTTATTTATGATTTGTAAATGGTCTCAAATTTCAATTAAAATGATGGATAGAGCTATTCATAATTTTTTTTGGTCTGTCAATGTTTTAGTGTAAATGCTTGTTATAGTGTCTTGGTCTATTTTTTTTTCAACCAGTTATCAATGGTGGTTTGGGTATAAAAAAAACTATGAGGGCTTAATTGGGTGTTTCTTTCTAAGTTAGCTTGGAAGATTCATGCTTGTGACTTCATTATTTATAGGTTACTACATATGTGGTTTTTACTGATTAGGATTCCTTACTTATCTTAAGTATTGCATAAGAGTTTTTATAAGACAAAAAGAAAAGTTAAAATAAAGTAATGGAAAGGTATGGAATGAAATATCAATAAAGTTAATTAACTTCACTTTTTTTAAGAGTTTTTTTTCTTAAAAGGAGGTTGATAGATGTAAATTATTTAAAATCTTTCCATTTCATCCTTTAGCCTTCAATTTAAGGGTTAAAAAAAAAAAGGGATTTAGAAGTAAATGGAAGTGAACTTTTAACCTCCATTTACTTTCATTTACATCATAAAAAAATTGACACATAAGGCTAACTCATTAACCTCCATTTTTATTCCATTCTTTAACTCCTTCTAATTCACTCCCATGCAAACCCTTACTTTAAATCTTTTACTTAGATTTGGTGAGCTCTAATTATGCTTTTCTTTTTTGAAGTTCTAAATGGATTATATCTCCATAACCACTCCAACTTTTAGAGCTCTAATTGGTTTAGTTACTTCATTTATTTTTTTGAACTTGGCATTGATCTCTTTTTCAAGAAACATTTAAAAGCTTGGACTTGAGTATTTTGCATGATGGTTATTGGCATTTGCTAGTAGAGTTTTGCATTTTCTTACCTGATTGAGGATATTATTGGTTTGGATTTTGGCACTATAAATATGTTAGTTTGGATGGGTTCTTAATATGTTAAGGTCACCCATAAGCAAGTTATGGCTTTTCATATTGCAATTTTACCCTTATGTTGTTGGAGTAAGGAGATTTAACAAAATGTTATCTGCCAACATAAGCATCTATGTGTTGGCATTTGTTTATTGGCAAGATCCCAACATGTAAGCATCAGATTTTGGACCCCTGGATGTAGAGCTTGATGATGAAAATCATTGAATGCATCCCCAAAATGTAAAGGAATTTGCCAAAGAAAGAGATAAAAGCCTTAGGAGATCTTGGAGAAGCCCAAAACCAAGCCTAAAGCCAAAGGCCCATAGCCAAGCCCATAACCATAGCCCAAACTATCAACCTAAGCATATGGGTTGTACAACCCTTCCTTAAACCCTAGCCACTAAAACCTTCTAGAATTGGTTCCCCACTTTAACCCTAGGGTTGTGTAGCCCTGACAGATGGATGCACAACCCATTCTTTGTGTATAACCCACATGCAAACCCTAATTCCAAAAGATCCATCTCCCTCTCTATGAGTGGATGAAGACAAGTTATGATCAAAACCATTTTTGGCCCTGTGCACTCATCCATCATCTATAACTACCCCCTTATTTGAAAGAAAAGGGGGAGGGGGGGGGGGGGGGGGGGGGGGGGTGAAAAAAAAAAAAAAAAATAACAAAAAAACAACCCCAACAAAAAAAAGACAAAAAAAAAAAAAAACCCATAAAAAA